>JAZGTJ010009938.1:0-18740 GCA_036877575.1 Botia almorhae | reverse complement strand
AATTATTATTATAATAATCAAAATTATAATAATCTTCTATTATTTATTTATAAATACCATATAACATGAACCACTGAGTAAAAATAATATGCAGTAAAAAAAAATATGATAATCAAAACATAGATACAAAAAACGGTTTCATAGCATTTTAGGGCTATAAATGAGCTTTCTCACTTTCTACATGAAAAAACTATTTCCCACACAGACACCTTAGTTACTTTCTACAGCCCTGCAGTACAGCATCTCCCAAAATATCAGATCTATTGGTCATGTAAACAAGATAGCTCTGGATAAATGGGTAAGAAGTGAGAGATGGTGTGATAAAAGTTTGAGAAAGACATAAGAGGAGCGGCGCTGACCACCAACAGGATTTAATTTGAAGTCACTCCAGATTTACTACACAGACAGTTCATTTACTTTCTCATGATGAATGCAGGTATCTCCTAACTCTGCTAACAGGGAACGTTCTCAGAATCTATCTATCTATATCTTTGTCTCTGTCTGTCTGTCTGTCTGTCATGCATACACTGTTTTTTCTCATATTGGTTGACATATCTGCTGGGGTGGCATGTCACAGATGCGTGTAACCTTGGCAGAGCTGAGCAGGACTCCCACAGGCCGCGCAACACACGTACTGTAGCTGAAAGTGCAGCAGTCGTTGAAGTTCACAGAATGACTCATATCTTTCCAGAGAAAGGAGGGATTGTATAATTTGGCAGGGAAAGTGAAGACAAGAGCCCATCTGTTGAAAAGGTCGAGATCTGAGCCTCCGACTTGGATGTTAGGAAAGCAGATCTACAAAGCGTTCATTACAAGGCAGAAGTTTGAGGAATGGTCAATAAAAGGTCAACAAAAGGTCAACAACACATCAAGCTGATCACATATCTGCCAGAACCTTAAGCCACATCCACAGAGCACAGGAAGCAATTCTGAAATGTTATTTCAAGGTTGAGGTAATTTATTAATACAAGTCCGTGTCATTAAATAATATGTACAGTGTCCCTATATGAACTGCTTGTTCCAAAAGTACCAAAATTCTTGGCAATTTCTTAAAATCTCTGTAATACATTGAACATGAAAGCTAGCGTGCTCCTGAACTTCAGTCTCTAGAGTCCAAGCATAATATTTTTCAACATTTATAATGGGAACCCATGAGACTAACTTTTAAGAGTAAATAATATTACCAGTTCCCAATCCGTTAAGCAGAACGTAACAAACTCGAGACGGAACTAATTTTTCACTCATAGATTGTTCATAAGGCTGTCCTAAAACTTTGAAATGTAATTTGTGAGAATTGATATAAAACTGTGTTAAGGTAAAACCAAACTGACAGTAAGTAATGAGACTGTGTTTGGAAGCAGTGCAGGACTAAGTTTTTACTTCACTTGTGATGTTTATTTATTTATGTATTTATTTATTTGCTTATCATATTCTACAGACAGAAACTTTTTAATAAAATAAAAAATATGTTTAGATGCAATTACATTTGCAGAAGTGAATAAATATTGAATCTAGATTTTACAGTACAGTTTCTGAAGAAATGCGAGTCCTGCTTGCCTATGCAAATGCTAAGGTGTTGTGGCTGGTTCTCAGGGTGTTGCTATGCAGTTACTAGGGTCTTCTGGATGATTGTTAGAGCTATGATATGATGTTCAATCAATGCTTGTTCAAAGTTCAAAGGTCAATGCTTACTGGTCTAAGCTAAGGTTTAATCTAGTCCCCCCTCCAGTGTAAGTCTATTGGATATTTTTTTACCATGTTTTCCCGCCAGGTAATAAACAAACGTCTTAGAAAAGCAATAAAACGAGTCCCAAATAAAGCCCAACCTGAGGTATAATTTACATCTGAGGTATAAATCTGTAACACAATGGTGTAGGAGTTACATGCTGTAATTTAAAACTCAGGGCTACTGTTTTGTACCAATGCAGGTAGAAGGGATAATAATGATGTTTAGTGATGCCAAAATAAGTCTCTGAATTTAAAAGCAGCTCAAGTCACCTGAATCGCTTTTTAAATTCAGATGTTAAACTCAACAAGACTCTGAGGTTTATATCGAAACAAACAGAAAGTACAGATTGGACTTTGTAATAAAAATCAACATCTGACGTCCCTACAGAGATGAGAGCACACCAGAGCGCTCCGGTGTGTGACCGGTTTCTAAATATCTTCATCAACACTTTAATACACTAATGTGTGTGTCCCTGCACCTCCCAGAGACAAACAATATTGTGTGTCAGTTGATCGGGTCCCTGAGGGAAAACAAGCAGAGGAGGCTCCACTCCTCCACACACGCAATGTTGTTTTGTCGCTCGTCTCATGCATGTCTCATGCGTGTCCCACGCTTTCTGCTTGTTGTTCTACTCAAGTGTCTTTTCATCAATTTATCTGCGTAATTAACGGAAAGCACCTTTCAGCGAATGACAAATTACCTTGATTAAATGTTGCTGTTGTAAGACGACTAATAAATGACGCGAAACATTTAGCTCGTCAATGTGGGAATTTTCTTAAAGGGACAGTTACTCAAAAAAAAGAGATAATAGATTATTGGTTACTTATCCTCCTGTTGTTCCAAACGTCACAGACTTTCTTCTTCTGTGATGTTTGAGAACTTTATTTCAGACAATAGAAATGAAGGACGATGGGTTTCTGTCAACCTGCAAATTAGACAAAAACAGCACCATGAATTTAGCTCATAAGACGCATGCATCTTCAAGTCATTCTGCACCTCCACGGAATCTTCCACATCAAATAGTGTGACTTTAAATGCAGTGTATCAGGTTTGACGTCAGTAACATTCGGTCATGTGACGTGAGAACAAATGATGTTTAGGTCATTCATGCCAAACCTGACACACCTAAAAGCATCTAAAATGTGTCAAAAACGTGAACTGTACCTTTTTCCTTTCCTCCACGTGATTGGAGGTCAGTAAAAGGTCGTTGAAATTGTGCAAAAAAGTTTAGCATAAGAAACATTGACGGGATTGAGTTCATTAGCGGTTGCATGTTAACAATTAAATGAATTAAGATGTGCAAAGTGATTACCCTGCGGGCTCACGCTGGCTGCTAGCTGGAGATAAACCAAAACGCAGGCAGGAAGAGATCATCGGAGACAGAGAACAATTTATATCTATCATTGGACAACCTATACCTGCCCCACCCACCCCCTCAGGGGGAGAGAGAGAGGGAGAGAGAGCATTATCCTCTTTACACCGGATTAAAATGGCCTTGTGTTTGACCCTACCACTGTCTGGATCATGTGATCGCGATGTGACAGGTGCTTGTGTCAGATGATGCTGAAAAGGACATTAACACGTTTCACCTAACACAGAGACATATAGAACACAAGGACATTAACACTCCCACCTTAAACAGACACAGAGATTTACGGCTTTATACTGAAGCCACTTGCCTCAGCAAAGCAGGACCAGCGCTGCTGTGCTGGCAAATCTGCAGTATTAGATACCACCAGACAAACCAATCTCAGCCCAAACAAAGACTCAGACTTTAAAGAAAGAATCCTCTACCACGATAGTGGTAGATATGCTTTATCTAATTCTCTATACCCAGCTAACCGGGCAACGTTTTCAGAACGTAACGTTCACCAAAAGTTCTCTCAAAGTTAGCATAAAACATTCTTGAAGGAATGTAAGCAGAACATCTTTCTAATATTAGATATAAACTTATATATATATATATAAAACATCTATCTATCTATCTATCTATCTAAACATTCTAAATCCACTGGGATGCATGACATAAGACAGATGGCGCTTGTTGCCATTAGACACGTTTTTATAAAACACAAGGATCTGCTACAAAACAACCGGCTCAAATTTCCCTCCATCACTGGAACACATAAGAGTCATTATGCTATTTAATTTTGAGAGGGTAATTCTGCTCGAGACTTGATCTTGAAAACAAGAGCCCTATAATAAGGAAATATTGCTCCTCCTATCTCTCCGTCGTCAGAGCAGAAAGTCAGAGGACCTGTCAGGTAGCACAACATCAGTTTCATCTGCTCGGAAACTAAACATCACACAGGCTTTGAAACGAAAGGACATCCATTTTATTTCATATAGAAGCTGGTCTGTCTAAGGAAGAGAAAACCTATTTTAACCGATTTTGGATTTAAAGGGAGGCGGGAGAGGGTAAATATCTCTCCATGTTTCCTTTCCTCGTACACCCTCCCCGACACCTCCCTCCAGTAGTGGTCGATCTTTCCGACTCGTGAGGAGACGGAACCGGGCGTCTGTCATTCGTTAACGACCCGATCATCTCTGATATCCAAACGCAGTAACTAAGCCGAACATTTAACGCGCTGTCATTTGCGTAACGGTGACATGCGTAAACCTGTACGCGCTGTTTTCCAGTAACATCGACTGATACTATAAAACTTTAATTTGTCTTTTAATGGCCATTTAAAAGGTTCTTGCTGCGGTCAGAAGTGCTTGTTAAAGCACGCATGAAACATTTTGCTCCGAATCGGAAGGTTTGGGAATTGTACGGTTTCCATGTCGGCGATGTTGTTTTTCATTTTAATCGATACCTGAGATCCAGGGTCAAGAGTTACGAATTTGTGCGCCTGATGTGTGTCGACTCACACTGAAGATAACCACAACACATATGAAACTTTTATCACTCGGAATTATAGAAGATGAGACGCTTATTTTGACCATCGCGGTGGAATAAAGTGCAGAACATCATCACCGCACCTTCAGGATGTTCAGACGAGGTAAGATCATATTATGTTTACATTTATCCGCGTTATATAATTGCTTTCCTCGATGCAATTGTAACAGATGCGGCTGTGGCATAAAGCTGAAAGTAGGTTAGGTTTTTATTCATCGCACGCGTGACTGTTTGAGGCGCGTCTTTATCAATTAAAGAAACTCTATAATATTTTTTTGTCATTTTGGTTAATGTGCCTCTATAAGTTTGCGCGAGCTTTTTACTGTGCGCCAATAAAACATATACAGCACGTAATATTATTCTTAAAAATAGACAAGCGATGCCGCACTGCAGCTGACAACTACTGGAGCTGACTAACTGCCCGTGTTTTAACTAGTACAATTAAAACAGTTACTGTTAATAATCATTTTAATAACTGAATAGGGGTTGAATGGCGACAGGGACGGAACCGGTGTGTGTGTGTGTGTGTGTGTGTGAACTCTTTATTATGTTGTCTCATTCTCCCACAGCAATAAGGAATCACAAATGCTTTTTGAACGGTTACTGGTGTTCATAACAGTATTTACCAAACCATGTGGCAAATTGCCTTTTGATCTGTGGTGGTTTAAATGGCTATTGCCCAAAACCTTCTTGTTGCATTATATATGAGGCTGGTACTCAACTGTCTGGATTTCGAAACAAACCTTGTGCAAAATAACTCTAGAAACATTCAGGTCATGAAGATTGACGGATGGCTGTGTGGACGAGTGTGTCCACAGGGGGGCGCAGTTTCACCTTTAGCAGCAGAGTGTTCAAAATGCTTTTACGAATAAATGTTTTTCTTTGCATATCTTATCAAATGTTTGCCTTTGTAATTAAACGGTGTTAGTCAATATGTTATTTATTATTATTTGTTCATATATTGTATTTTTTTTATTTTGGTGTGCTCTGGAAGAGCACCCCAGACACACACAAAAACTACTTTTCGGTAGCATTAATTTTGTGTCATTGGTTTTAATATTTGTTTGTTATTGTATATTTGTTATGATCATACCTTCACCATTTCCTCCATTTATTTATTTTTGCCGTTCAGGAGTGACACCAGAGTCACAACACTTTTACTAATGCCCAGCCTGCAGCTTTAAATCTGCCTGCTCTGGAAACCGCTTCCTCATCTTCTCTTTATTACGAAAGAACGTGTGGGTTTGAGTCGAGGGAAGAGATGGTATGGAGAGGGAACAAAGTGTGTGTGTGTTGTTTGTGTGCTGAAAGGCATCTGCATAAGCTTTGCCTCAGAGCCCCACCTCAATGCTAACAGACAATAACACACAATGCAATGATAAAGAGTTATGACTGTTTATTGCTGTCTTTCCGTGCAGTGGGAGTCTATGCTTAGAGCCTGCGGGTGCAGGGCCTGAAACGCATAATAATTGCGCAGCATGAATCTGTTTACAGAAGAGCTGTGCGCATTGTCAGCCAGTGTGCGGTTTACTGCACACAGGTTATCCAAGTGACTTTTGACTGGTGATACAGTAATTCAATGAAATTTGTAATGACCTTTAACCCTGCTTAGAAATCTGTGTGGTTTAAGCTGTTCTTTAAGCAACGCCACACGACCTGTGATCAGTCATACTAAGAAACAGCATTTTTGTTGAGTATTGCTTTTGTACAATAGTTGTACAACAAGAAGGTAACTAAAGAAAATAATATTGGATTGTGTACAGTGCTCTGAATGCAACAGGTGGTTGGGGGGAGGGGAAATAAGGGCGTTGTATGTCATGCAAGATTAATAAAATCATCTTCTCTCTTTGGAATAATTAACAGAAATGTGGAAAAGGTAAATATTTTTGATAAATGTTTACTTTTATGGGTCAGATGACATAGAATATGTCTATATCTATATCTATATCTATATCTATCTATCTATCTGTGTGTGTGTGTGTAAAAAAAAAAAGACTTTTTGTAAGTGACAAGCCCAATTCCTTGCTCTGCTACCCGCAATACCATAAGACAGAGATGTTTGAGGAAGAGTAGCTGAGATGATTCTGGGGTTCAGAAGATTTCTGGTGTGCTGGCAGGTGATGTTCTAGATTCAAATCAGCAGTAACACACTGACTGCTCGGTGTAATACCCTGTGCCTCTTTCTGCCCACTTTGTGATACCCTCCCTTAACCCCAAATTGCTGCAGGTATTCTACAATACGGCCCCTACTCCTTCCATTATCTCTGCACCTGTGTAAGAGCCGGAGAGAAAAGAGTACCCAGATAACTGGAAACGTTTTCACAATGCTGGCTAACATTTTCTAAAACGTTCATTCAGTAATGTTTGGGAATTTAAAAACGTAATCATAAAAAAATGTTTAAATAACGTTGCCATAATGAAGCAGTTACATTAACACAATGTTTAAAAAACGGAATGTTTAGAACGTTCCTAGAACATTCACGATAACTATTTTAATGTTGCTTCGTAGAAACGCTAAGGAAATGTTCTTTGCTGGATGGGTCGATGCAGCTAAGATTAAATAAAGGTTTAACAACACACACACACAAATCTGTTGGCTGAAGCACAGGCAGAAAACAGGAGGCGACTTACCATACAAAGTGCTATTGGCTGGCCGGCAAGTCGGTGCGTCTCATTGGCCCATTTTAACAGCTCATTCAGTTGAAAGCTCATTTAGTCAGAGATCTCACACGCAGACACAGGCGGTCAGGCACACACAAACACCCCCACCCGTGGCAGAGAAAATCGTCCATGCCAGTTCGAAAACCTACTTCTAATGATAATTCAGTGTTCGTTTGTGAATACTGCCTTTCTCACTTGCAGGTGTCTATGGCTAGAGGCACTCGTATGGCTATGGCTATAGAGGCATGCATGCTGCATAGGTCAATCATTAGCATGTGTTGAACGCGCAGTGTGTTTACTTAAATGGAGCTGTAAGTGACTTTTGAACTTGCAGGTGATTAAAAGGCTGTTAGTGATTATTTGTTGAATCTTACAGAGATTATGTTCAGCTGTTTGTCTTCATATGTGGGCGACAGCCAATGGAGCTGTGCCTTGTGAAAACTGAATGATCACAATTAAATACTGAGACCCAACGCCAAGGTCATGGGTTTGAATCCTAGGTAAAGCACATACGTATAAAATGTATAGCTCAAATCCACTGTAAGTCATCTGCCAAATGCATACATGTAAACACCCAAACTCAATGATATAAATGATTATTTTAGTGTGTCTTGAACATTTATATTGGCTTTATATATAAAGTGCAGTAAGAAATGAATTGGTCTATTCTCTGTTTGTTATATATTGCAGTGTAGCCGATGTGTTCCAGACACAGGAAGAGTGAAACAGGCCTAACTGTACAATTACTGAGCAACAAAAGTGTGGAAAACACACGACCCTTTGCTAACATTATACACTGACTCATACACTTGAATATGGCGACTGGAAATAGGCAGAGTAATAACCCTTCTGTACATAAATATATCATGACTTCTTTAAAAATGGTTTTATTCACAGTTCACTCACCTCAGTGCTGGGTAATTACCACAAGGTCTGCTCACATTTAACATTTGTACAATCCTAAAAATAGATCCATCTAAGTCTGACCTCTTTACTCCTGTCACACACATGATTAATCCAAACTCTTGACAAACATTTGGCCCCTTTTCTCTCTTTGGAGTGTTAATTAAATCTGAAGGGGAGGAAGGGGCGGTCATTAGCTGACGATAATTAGGAGTCAACGAGAGAAACAGCAAACAATAATCTTTTCGGCAGAGGTCTGCCGTGTCACAGCCTATTGAGAGATTAATGATGTATTAAGGGGACACGAGGGCGAATCTTGCGGGGAAAGGTTACGTGTGACGCGAGTTCCCTTTGGAAATGTGGAAGCTCAACGCAGGGTTCTGTTTGTGGTTGTCAGTGAGGAGTCCACGAGCCTCAGTGTTTATACAGCAGAGACGAGTACTTCCTGCATTACATTTACATTTTATTAACTTGGAGTCAAGTGAGACGGCGAAAGAGGTCTGGCGTAGAACTTCTGCTAGGGTTGCCAGGTCTGCATAAAACAATCAAAATGAGCCCAATACCAAAACTCAAAAAGTTCCCCTCCTATACCCAAAATACATATTATACAGTCACTGTTATTCACTACAAAACAAATGGGTTTTGGAAAAACACTGTATAGTAGTATAGAGTATAATAGAGTAAGTGGAGTATTTTAAAGTAGAGTAAAATACTAGCAATTAAAGCTGAAAGTATCTCAGGAGAAAACCAGACTTGGCAACACTGACTATTAGATTTTATAGAAGTTTTTGATCATGTCATGTGACCGAATACTCTGTATCAACTGGGCAATGACATCATCACAACAGTGATTGGCTAATGGTGCTACGAGAAAATAATTTATGTGAAACTTGTGTGTATTATCTGATGGATGGAATGTTTTAAACTAATTCGGTACACTTTGTATTTAAACTTGTAAGTTTGACCCATTAATAATAGTGTCAAACATTCATTTTATTTCCTACCCTTGTCCTTGCTTGAACATTAAGGGCTATTCAGAAAGGATTCAGGGTTACAGCACCTGCCTACCTCACCTGATAATGGTCGTAGATTTTAATATCCAGCGAACATCACTGGACCATTTTGGTCCCTCTGAAGTCGCCCCACTTCCTTTTAATGAAGGTAAAATATAGAATGTGCCCGTTTGAACTGTGCCATCTAAAGTGAAGACTTTGTCCAGAGGCTCTTAAATGATTCACAGCATTAAGAAAAGATGAGCGCTTCGCCTTGATCCTGACACTTAAAAACTGAGCTCTCATTATTACACACTCTTAAAAGACAGAACAAGGACATATTTTTCCCTCCTCTTCCTGCCAGACGTTTGTATCTCAACCAGCGGCAGGAGACAGGGAATCTACACACCTTGAACCTCAAGGTCTTTTGACAGGAACCGCTCAGATCTCTGATTTAACATGGCAGCTTTTGCTTTCCTTGAGACAGGACGTGAAGACGCCTTCAAACGTGTCAGACTCCTGACAAAATTAGCTCAAAATCACAGCTGGGAGCGTAATGCAAAAGGATGTTTTGCGCGGCCGTGTCGGTGGCTAGCGTGTCAGGGGGGTGCTGTGAGGGTTTGGGTTTGTTTAATTTTGGGTGACAGGATAAAGAAGGCACTGTCTGCTTCTTCTTCCCTGACCTCTAGTGCACTTGTCTTGTCAAACCTCTGCTGATGCGTCCTGGCACGGAGATAACACAGAGATGGCTAACCGCGGCGAAACACGCCGAGTTTATAACCGCCTACTCTTTCTCAACCCAAACTGTAGGGCACAATCTTCTTTCCCTGCCTTGAGCCAGGCCGCCCACCAGATAATGTTCAGAGTACCTTCCCGTCCTCACATAACCTTTATCCACCAACAGTGTGCTGGTGGTACATCCTGCGCTTCACCTGCCCAGCTAGCGGGGAACGTTCTCAGAACATTGGCTACTGTTCTCTTAAAGTTCTCAAAAATGTTCTAGAAGTAACATTAGTGGAACGTTGTATATCATATATCAAAAATGTTATTCTTCAGTTGTTTGTGGAATTTTAAAAATGTTACAGAATTAAAAAAGGTTGGAGTAATGTTCTTAAAACCGATCAATAACATCAAAACAACATTTAAAACTGGACTTTTGAACATTCGACATTTAAACATTTTTGTTACTTAATGGAAATGTTACAGAAACATTGTTACAAGCTAAAATTGTTAGCTGAGTGGGTGGGTCTGCATACCTGGTTAGCATTTCCACTGACTGGAGAGCTAAATGATGATGTGATTATGTCACAGCATAACCTGCCCACAATCAGACATGACACATCATGGTCTTCATGAATGTTATATAACTCACAATTTTTACATGCAAAGAAATTGAATTCAACATTCAATTTAACCAACTGGCTTTGATGTAACAGTCAAAAGTTATTTATGTAAATAACAAATTAAAAGTGTGTCAGTCAATATACCAATATGGTATTTGTACATTTAAATATTTCCAAAGCATGGACAGAATTGTAATTGGCTGGAGTAGCGTTACAGCACACAACACAAACAGGAATGTTTCCTCGGTCGACTGAACGCAGGTCGCAATGCATCAGGCATCACATAATATATTGACAGGATAAGTTATGTGCATATCTACTTTTGTTTTGCATGTTGTTACAACATTATCACTTACATTAGCGGTTGCTGGTTCGAGACCAGCAGGTTTAATGTGCCAGTATTTTTTCCCAGCCCAGAACTTTCTTTTCCTTGGTGGAAATGCATTGAGGAGGACTCTGTTTGAGCCCCAGAACCAGCAAAAAAGAGGCAGGCAGGGGCCATCTCTGAAATAAACGATAGCGAGATGGTCAAAAATCAATAAAAATCTAATACTGTATGCATGTTGGTTTTCTTTTATATAACTAACATATTGAACCCAGAAGTGGCGAGGGGCCTGACCTCATATATGCGGCCTCGTGAGGGAATAAAAAAATGAGAAACAAGAATGAGAAAACGCACACAATCTCTCTCTAAAAATAGTTCGTTTGTACTAAATCTGTTGGCAGTTTTTGTCTATGAAAGGCTTGTGAATAATGAATATACACAAGCAAGCACAGTATATGTGCTAACAGCTATCTGTATCTGTTTATAGCCCTTTGTTTTACACATACACACAAACATAAAGGTTTAATTTACCATTAGAAACCTCTCTCTGACTCACTCATCACAGTAGTGCCACCCAGCTCAACTCTGATACAGGAGATATCTGACAATCTGTGCCTTTTGAACGCACACTAATTTAGGGGCCACACACACAGATTCATTTTTCAGACTAATAGGATTTGTTGTGAGGGAGGCCAGATTGCACTTTTACCTTCTTGCGTTTAAATGTAAATTGCAATGTTTCGCAAAGCTGCCGTGACGTTACAGGAAACGTTACGTAAGCTTTATGTCCCTGTTTGGCCTTTTCAGTAAACCACATTTTCAGTGCAACATACAGTAAACATTATTTGCACCAGAATGTAAGTCATTCAGCCTGCCAGACGTTTTTAAAACAAATGAAGCTTCATTTAGTTTGTTTTCGTGTGCTTTATCTTTTGTCAAACACATTCAAAAATGTTTCTTTGTAATTATGGCTTATTAACAGCCTTTACAGTTTGGCTGTACAGTTATTAGCTACAGTTAGTAACCAGAGATCTGAAAATCATTTCCATCTGGTAGAAAAATATTTTTATCTTTAGCAGTAATTAATATACAGTAATATACAGTAATTAAGGTATATTGTACGTTTTAGCATTTTAAAATAGCTTACAGCCTTTTGTTTATGTCATAGCCATGTATATGTATATGTATTTATTTGTTAAAAAAATACCGTAGTACATTAACATATAGATGCTTAAATATAACATAAATTAACTATAAGCCACAGAATTTAAATTTAGATTTTAAAGATTTTAAAATTTAAATAATAATTGGTTTACAGTTTCTTTATTTCTCCAAATAAAAAACAAAGACAACATGTTTATTTGTTCTGTTTGGTGTAATCATTTTTGTGTGAAATTTCACACAGTTTATTTGCTTCTCCCCGTTGAGTAAGTCTGTGAGAGACTTCAGAGACGCTCACAGACAAAGACCTCTGCAGAAAGGGAGGCCAGAAAGAAAGTGAGTGCTGGCAGATAAAGGGGTATCAGCCATACCAGGTTTTGCTCTGCTAATTTAAGGAGCATTCTTGTAATCCTGTGTTCTGATTGGACAGAAAAAGAGAGGGAGAGCAAGAGAATGGAATACAGAATGTAGACCAAAACATAGTGTACAGATACATAATATTCATTTTTAGTTTAAACCAATTAGACTTTTGGGAATTGCATGCGTGCTGGTACTAAAGGAACTTGCCCACATGTTGTTCCAAGCCTGTATGACTAACCTGGAACAAAAAACAAAGGAAGCATGCAGTGACTAGGGCTTTTATGAAACCAGGAACATAAAATAGGTCTATTTGACTTGCATTGTGTGCTTTATTTGAAGTCTTTTTAAGTCTCTGTAGCTAATAGATTTCATGCAGGAGGGCATCACCATATGTATTAGTGAGCACAAGCAGGGTTTGTTTTTATATACTGTATGCGTGTTGGCAGAGAGACTTAATGTGTTTTTGGGGATTGATGTCACAACACTAGATTAGTTCGTCTGAAAGAGTTCTCGCAGTGTGATTACAGCAGATAGAATCTTCAGAGAGCTGATGTTTATAAATAGGATAGCAGAGAAACATCTTTGTAGATAAAGATGTAGAGCCTTTGTCTCAGATAGCAGGAACAATGGAGAGGTTACGCGTGCAATCAACGCGAATGTGTGCGTGTAGGTGAGGAATTGTGTGTCACTGTTACACTTGTCCTTAGGGGACCGACGGCAGAAGCTGCTGGGAAGGCCTTGGGGATAGATGGTCCAAATGTCAGAGCAGAACCATGCAATTCTGTACCAGAGAGATGCAACATGCACAACACCAGTTATCAGCACAATGAGAAAAAATGGATGGGGGGGGTTGGGGTGGTGATACACAGGAGAAATGATTGATGTACACAATGCTTAAGCAAAAAGTGAGAAAGAGAGAGGGTCATGGCGTATATACAGGGATGCCAGTGCTTTTCAGTGTGCTTAACCCTGGGTTGTTTTTTAACCCCAGATTATGGCCACTTTTAACCCTAGGTTAAGCAACCATTGTTAGGTCACCATTATTGTCAACCTGAGATTTTGTGACATATTCCCATTTAAATCCTACCTAAACCTTTCACTAGCTTGTGAAAGAAACAACACAGAAACAAATAAACGTTTCCTCAGGCTACGCAGCATGCTAAACCTGCTAACTACCCTTGCTAACGCTGCTGTATTTTGTTTTACATAAAGGCAACTCAGAGCAACACTGCACCAGGATATGACCTTGTTAAGTTCTCTACAGATGAAATAAACTTTTAATTATTTACTCATTAAATTTATGAGAAGGAAATAACGTATTCCAGCGGTATACAGGACCGGCGTTTTTTGCGCGGCTCTGGAAATGAGAGAATGTTAAGGGACCCGGGAGGCCTGGTGTCCTCTCAAGCGCACTCTGACCTTGGCTATCGATTCCTGTGGCTTCGTCTGCCTTTCCTTAGCTGTCAGCGTAACTTTATAGCCCTTTGATGACCGATACACCATCACCGGTCATGGTTAGCTCACATTACAAACACAAAATATGTGATTGAGTGCGTTTTAGACAGTATTCACACACAAAGGCGTGACATTTGCGGTGTGGGGTATCGGCTAAGCCAAAAGCAGTATTTACAGTACAAAACGTATCAGCTTTCATTCCCCGAGTTGAAAATGCATGTATGAACAGAGCGCTATTTGAAGACAAGCACTGAGTGACACAGCGTTTTATTGATTTTATGCTTTTGTAGTATCTAAATGCCATTATTGACCCTCCTTCAGGCACTTTCAACTCACTCTCAAAGCATTTCAGAGCCATATAGCCCATACAGGCCATTAAAACAAGTCATTTCTGTGCCTTTTTAAACTAGAATCTATGTGCTGGATTGTGGCTTTGTTAATATCACTTCTGGTGAGTTATGTTCAATGGTTTTTAATGAGGAGTTGTTTATTGATTGAGACATCAATGCTACTGATTAGCTTTGTTTGTTGTGCTTCAAACTACAACCTCCAGCTTTTTTCAGATTTGGTCATATTTTGAAGATCTCTACCCGTCTTTGGTTTCTCAATTTCTCTCACACACTCAGTTCCTGTTGAATTATTAAAGAATGTTTTGATTGCCAGAATAATTGGGAATCTAAGGCTGAAATTTTTAACAGCTCTTCTGCTTCCTCGATCTCCCTCCTGTAGTCTATCCACTCATTCTCATTGCCTTCAGCTGAAAGTTTCTTGCCTAGATTAGTGGTAGTGTAGAATCAAGTGTGCTTAAAGATTACCTGTAGTTCAATTGATAGGGCGTGGCACTACAGTAGTAATACTAAGATCATGGGTTTGATTTACACATACAGATCAATTGTAAAAGCCAATGAAAGTCTTTTAGTTAAGTAATTGGTAGACACCTACGTTTAATAAACATCTTTGGTGGTGAATCTCACAAAACCCGTCAAAAACGTATTGGACATTTCACCCAAAAATGAAAAGAAAGAAAGAAGAAAGAAAGGAAAGAGAGATGCAGAAATATTAGGCTTGTTTTGAGGCCAATTTAAACTGGGAAATGGGTAAAAAAAAGTTAATGTGATGTAATCTCTCTGAAAAACTGTGCTGTATTACATTACTGAGTACCTGTTGAGAAACTAATAAAAACTGTCATTATGAAAAATGAGAATTACTGCATAAGAAAACTAAAGCTTGGATGCATTACAGAAGTAAGAATTTTGGGACGAAAATGCTTTACTGTCAAGTAAATAATATGACTGTAAAAACTCTTAACGTTCCTAAACACAGTATTGATTTTATTTACGCAAAATGTCATCTGTTACTTTTCTCCTGTGATTTTGGCATGAAATATGCTTGACACACGTTCTTGACAGGTTGTAAGAGATTCATCGTAGGCGATTCATCGTAAGTTTGTTGTCAAGATCCTTCATCACAGTGTATTTACAGTCGCTGTAAAGAATGTTACTTTCTGCTGACATAACCAGCGAGCAAATGCCCAAAACAGCAACAATAGAAGAGCGAACTGAAGCTTTCACTCCATGAGTTAGTTTAACTCGTGAGATTGAGTTTTATGAGACTAAAGATAGCTCTCCCCTGAAAATACTCCCGTGTCTCTGACTCCAGCGCTGTGTGTGTGTTTTAACCACATAAAGCAGCACAATGTTGTCACTTACATAAAGGACCGTATTACACGGGCCTCTGGAGCTCTAAGCCACACAGAGTTTACACTCATCTGTGCTTGTGCTCACTGTGTGGAGTGTAAGAAGAGGAAGAATTATGGGGTGATTGAAACACATCCTCATTTTTGTAAAGGGGTTTGTTGTTTGTATACCCTGCTAACAATTTTAGGTTGTTTCCCTAACGTTTCCATCAAGTATTAAAACATTAAAAACGGCATTTTGAAAGTTCTAGGAACGTTAAAATGTCCGGTGTTTAAACAGTGTATTAATATTACTGCTTGGTTATAAGAATGTTATTCAACCATTTTTCATTATTCATATTTAATTCTGTAATGTTTTTAAAACGTTCCATTAACTACTTCAAAATAACCTTTTGGATACAATATATTCTGTTAAAAAACGTTCCACTAACGTTTCTGCAAGAAAGCGTCTTTGAGAGAACTTTAAGAGAACTTTAAAAGAACATTAGCCAACGTTCTGAGAACGCTCCCTGTTTACTGGGTATGAGAGAAGGGGGGAGACAGAGAGAGAGAGGTTTGAGTAGGTCAGTAAGAATGAAGCCCAAAATGACTCTTGAGGACACAGAAAATACTGCACTTGTTAGACTGATAGATTTGCACACTGTGTACTTTCTACTTACTGACAACAGGGATCTCCTATAATCTGTGTGTGTACAGAGTGTGACACGGTCTTTCTGTGCTTCAGGAAGGTCACTGACTTACAGACGCATCATGACTAAACTGCCGATATTAAACTTTTAGACCGAGACCTCACCAAATGATGACAAGAGAGTTAGGGCCCTATAAATCCCACGATCCCACGACCTCTGTCTGGTTCAGATGAAATATAAATATCACTTTCTTGATGCAGTCAGCGGGCAGATTCTTTACAAGTTTATCCTCCAACTCTATTTCTGGCATGAGAAACATACAGTAATGTCTTGGCAGTACACCATATTATTATAAATGTTCCGGGGATGACGATTGATCAGAATGACGCATTTCTTTTTGGCGAAGATTAATGAAAAGGGCTGAAAATAGCTACTGGATAGCAGACTGAAGTGCTAAACAGAGATATAACAGTAATGCTTTGAGATGTGTTTTTAAATAAATGAATTAATAAAAGTTTTTCTCTATTTATTAATCCATTTGTGGTTTTTAGGGGCTTTGAATGACTCTAATGTTGTGAATAATTGCGATGAGGTAAATTTATTTCAGGATCTGTGGCGCGTGTGCGGGGGTTCGATGGATTTGTGTACACCGCGCTCCCATTTCTAATTGGTTTATCTCAGCGTTGGGACCCATTGTAAGGCGTTATTGTTTTAAGGAGACCTTACTAAGAGATTAGTGACGCAGCCTCATTTAACCCCCGCACGCCTGCCGTCTCATTGTTTTATTAATAATATTTCGTATACAGTTTTAATATCACATTGAAAAACAGTCAATTAAATACACAGCCGTAATTTTTTTAAAATAATCATTTTAGAGACAGATCAGGGACCCCCTTTTACATAATTGTATAAAACTAAACGTTCTACTAACATTGCTGCAAAAACAGTTTTGACAACATTGAGAGAACTTTTGTAGAACGTTAGCCATTGTTATGAGAATGTTTCCTGTCAGCTGGGACGGGGATTTATAAAAAAATAAATAATTAATAACATTATAAATTATGTAACCACACAAACTTCATATCCAAAGAACCATATTGCAATGCAAGAACCCTAAACAGTGGAAGATGGAGCTTCAGGGAGCAACTGAAATAAACGATTTTCATTGTAATAATGTCAAAGCTTAAAGTCCAGTGAAGCATAATTCATGCCTCAGTAATAAACTGATTTTTAAGCAAATATGCAGAGACTCTTTGCTTTAGAAGTGCATTAATACTGAGCTGAGGTGACTGAGCACCTGATAATGTCTGCCGCATGTGGCCTTTCCATCCAGGAAGACTAAATGTCGCATATGACATTTCTGTGAGATATTAAGTAAGACATACAGCATTATTCATTTTCAGATATGGACAGGTGATTTGGCTGCAGTCGGATGGGTCGCTTGGGCCAGGTGTGTGCCAGCTTGCCCTGTTCTCACCCAGCTCTGAAGAGGCAGATGGTCTTGTGGGTTGCCAAATCTCTGCACATTATCAGGTGTCGGTGAGAGTACGGGATGAGTGCATACTGTGTTTGGAAACTCCCAAAGGTTTTCTTTACCCACTTTGGAAAGGATTTAGGATATTAAACAGCTTAGGATAAGATGGTGAGAATCTGACTCATTTCTGTCTTATCAAAAAGTATTGTCTTAATTTTTTAAAATGCTTTAAATAATTTAAAGACTGCAACCTTTGACTTCAATTACACATGGAATAATAAGATTTTAGCTTGATCAATGATAAAACCGGGTAAAACATTTACATACTTGTGACACTGAAGTAGAGACCCTAGGCCATATATTTAAAAAAATACAAAATCTTTTTTGCACAAAACACAACAAATTATTATACTTTGGTAATAATTATTAACCGTGCAAACACACACGCACACACTTGTTTTTATGCCTTATGAGGACTTATGGGTACTCCATAGACATAATGACTTTTATACTGTATAAACTGTATATTCTATCCCCTAAGCCTAAACTTACCCCTAAACCTAACCCTCACAGAAACCGTTCTGCTTTTTACCTTTTAAAAAAAGCATAAATTAGTATGTTTCATTATCAGTTTCCCTCGTGGGGGCCGCTTGCTTGTTCCCACAATGTAGGTGTGTGTGACTTTTACCATCCTCGTGGGGACATGTGGTCCCCACAGTGGTAGAAAAACAAGCACATACATACACACACACACACACACACACACACACACCGTCTTTGCAATGGATTTCATTTTAAAGAGCTAAAACTCTTGAGTCAAGAGGGCTTTAATCTGAGTGAAAAGAGTTTCTTGAAGGGTTTAGTGAGGGTTTGCTGGAAAACATCAGCAGCAGATACAGAGCAGACTGTGTGTGTGTGTGTGTGTGTGTGTGTGTGTGTGTGTGTGGCACAGAACGCATGTGTGTGCTTGTTTGTGTATCAGTGACAATAAGAGACCATCATTTCCCATAGTGCCTCAGCTCGGTCCTATCATTTACTCTGGTGCAGCGTAAGTGAGAGGTGAGTCTCATATCAACAGCTGTGCACAACCCAGATAACACACAACACAGAAAT
>JAZGTJ010009937.1:0-18740 GCA_036877575.1 Botia almorhae | reverse complement strand
TGGAATAACTACCTATATAAAAAACTATATTGTGAAAGATATCGTTACCGTGAAATAAAATTTCTCATACCGTGAAATAAAATTTTGGTCATACCGCCCAGCCTTAGTACACAGCATCATCAGCAAGATGACATAATTACACAGCATCTCCAGAAAGAACACAAGAACATAGATTCTTCTGCAAAAGGAAACAATTACCCAGCATCTTCAGCAAGAGAACACAAGTATCTTTACCCTTCACTTAGAGACTCATAGGTGGGATTATGAAGCAGGACAATAACCATAAACAAGCCAAATTAATACACACTAATATCTAGAAATGATCAGATCTTTACTTAGGCAAAACCCACATTCCCTTCAGCACCTTAAATAATAACTTCCATAAGCTCACTTTTCCTCCGGTAGCTGCCGGTGTGAAGTTTTATAGGTCAAGAGTATTCCAAAGCATTTGTGGATAAGCATGTGCTTTTGTATATTCAGATAGGGATTCTTCTTAGCCTTCTAACTGTCAGGGATCTTTTTGTGCAACAGGTTGGAGACCTGTTGTTTTTTTATGGGCTTATTTTAAATTTGCAGCTGGTGACTTCTGCAGCTTGGTCAAAAGGATATTTGGGATTTATTATTCTGACAGGTGTTTTTCTTTTTCAGTGAATAGGTTTAGGAAGGTAACGTAGTTTTACAATTCTTCAACATTTGACGTATGAAGTGAGCTCTTATGAATGTTCAGTGCTTTGGAAAGGGACTTCTTTCTCAGATCTGTGCTTATCCACAATTATATTCCTCACTTATTGAGTGAACAAAGCCAAAATTGTTTGGTTGGTGTGAAAGCTGTTTTCCACACCAAGGTAAAACAAGGTCAGTGGACGTACCCTGCAAAAAGACATGGACATGCTATTCGTATAATGAACAAAGAATAAAGTGAGTAAGTGACCAATTAGTGTGTTGAATGGGTAAATGCTTTCTGTGCTGCTGCAAACTTTCTGGATTGGTTACTCATAAAATGTGAAGAAAACAAACTTAATAAACTAGTAACACAAACTTTTATGAAGACATTAAGTAATAATTCACAGTGCAGAAAAAATCTGTTTTAACTTTTCCAAAAGCTAACTGAAGTTTACTAAAGAATGAGTGAAAGATGATGATTTTGATACTAACCCAACTGAAATACTTTACATTAGGTGGAGTTTGTTGCAGCTAAATTATATAATTAAAGATATAAGATCAAAGCTTAGGCTGCACAAGGGCTTTGCCCTTTAAAAGACACAAAGTTCACAAAAACACAACAGACAATCCAACATGTGAAAAATAACCTAAGGGTAACAGCAAAAATCTCCAGAAAACCCCACACAGAAATCAGACATGACCATTCAAGAAGATAAAATTTTATATTATAACTGGATATTAATTGGCATAACTGTATGAGGTCCTCTGCAAACTTTAAAAAGTCTGTGTTCAAGTGTCCTTGCTTATGTATGAGGAAAACAATGAACAGGAATGGGGTTTATGGAAGAACACCAAAAAGGAAAAATCACTGCTGCTATCTTTAAAATAAAGACACAAACGGAAAGCCTCAAGTTTGCCCAGTACCACCAACAAAGCTTTATCTCTATTAAGCATGAAGGAGGTGGCATCACTTTCAGGGCCACGCCCAGCTCTCTACAGCTAAAACCAAAATACTGCAGCCAACAGGCAAATGGGCAAGCACAGCTTGACAAAAAGTTATCTTCTTTATCTGGCTGAAACATACAAACCAAAAGACATTTAAAATACCAATACACTGATATATTATGGATGCACGACGTGTCTGACATAAAAAAGTAGGCCTGAGAAAACAACACACATGCCTCTTAAAGATTCTGCACCAGGTTTGTTATTCTTCCATTCAATCTTTTTCTCTTTAACTAACTGATAAATAAACAGATGACATTGATTCATTGATAGCAAATTAAGTTTGCATTATATTATTATATAATAATAATCATTATATTGTTAGACATTTTTTGGCCTCTTTTAGTCTTTTCTAGAGTAATTAATATAAATATATTGTGAATGTATACAGACAAAAGCAAAGCAACAGAAGTATGAAAATGAGAAAGTGTAAATACAGAATTACAGCAGAGACCTGAGCGTGTATCATTGGAGGGCGGAGCCAGCAGTTCTTTAAGTTGAGAGTCTTTGAGATCCTCTACCCGACTGAGGTCCAGGAGACGCAAACAAGGGCACACCGACTGGCACAGCGCTGAAACCGATGACCATGGGCAGCCGGAAACATTCAATTCCAGTAGACCTGAACAAAGTTATTTAATCAAGCAGATTTAATCAAGTTAAATGGTGCCTGGCATATGGATGAGTAGATGGAGGAGTGCTGTAACAGATTACACTTTTGCTTCTTAAAATTTTAGCATTACTATAATAATGGTAATAATTAATTGATCAATTACTGCATGTATTAAGGTATTATCAAACAACATTCATCAATATCTACTTGTAAGAATAGACAACATAAAAAAAATGCCCAATCCCCATCACACAATAAATTTCCAAAACTTGTAGGGAAGTCTGTAGTTGTAAATGTTTGTGCAGAGCCTGTAGATACAAGGGAGCAAAGTTCAAATACAGTCCACAAAAAAAGCAAAAATCCTCATTTTCAAAAAATATAGAAAAAGAAGAACCCCTCAAGTCTCCTGTTAACTTCTCAGGGTAATCTGGACTCAAAAAGTAATGCCATGCAAAAGCAAAAAGTAATACATAGACATCTTAGCAAAATAAAATATGTACAATAAACAACTGACTGGTAAGAGGCCCCAAAAGAACAGGTAATTCTCCAGTTAAAGCACTCCATAAAGATTTAATGCATGGCATTTTTAGTAGGGGACAGCATGCTATTTCCAGAACCATTGTTTGCCAGCTTGTTTCAGCAAGCCACCTTTTCAAAATGGCCACCGATTACACATTCCTTTAAAGGATGTCACAATAAAACTCCTCTGACAGCACAACATAAATCAACCAATTAAAATAAATGAATTACATAACTCAATCAACATGAATTTCTCCCTTCAACAAAATCAACAAAATATATGATCAGACAAATATCACCTCATAAACCAGAAAGTATTTTGTTTTTGTTTTTTGTGGCAGTATCACAATGCATCACTGTACAGTTTGACATTTAATAATAGCAGGAGGATGACATACCTTGTAAACGGTTAATCAGCCACATGAGCTGTTTCTTGGAGATATTGGTATAGCCCAGGTTGAGAGAGACTGGCTGTCGACGGATAATACCACTTAGCATTATAGGAGTTATGGAGCGTTGACGACTCAAATCAATCTGAGTCCATAACTTCTTATCACAGCACCTTAAAACAAGCGCACACAGTTTTGAGACATTTCTGGAACAGGCTATTTAACACACTACATGCAGAATAAAAATGCCAAATGTGGACATGAATCATTACTCCAATGTAGGGTACATATCTCACAGCTAGATGATTTATAAGTTAATCAATGCTTGCATAACAATTCCTGACTTTCAGACTACTTCATATTCAGACATTCAGACTATTTCACCTTAAGTTAAAGTCAAAAGTCAAAGTGTAGTTTGTCACTCCAACCACACAACAGTGTACAGCAGAACAAGACTGTGTTTCTCCGAAGCTCTAGGTGCGAGGTAAGTACAGACACAATTAAGACAACAACATAAAGCTGGTACAAGTAGAACAACAACAGCTAGAGATGTCACGATTTTAAAAGTTGGTGGGTGATTAATTGTCAAATAATTGCAATTATGGCAATTAATGGTCTGTTTTACAGCTTTAACAATTATTAAAAAAATTTTGTGTACTTCATTTATTAAATAAGTGTCATATCATTGTGATTTAATTTAATCCTGTAAATCATCATGCAGTATATGATTAATGCACGTAACACCTTTGTGTTATTATATCTTTAAGAAATGTGAAAATTCTTTACATTACAAAACAGTCACAAAAAAAGTGACCATAACAGAAAGACTGTCTTGAGCACAAGTCCTGAGCACTTAACTAAAACAGAAATATGAAATATGGTGTTGCCTCCAGATGCAGCAAAGTTTGGAATTACTTTGATAAAACTGACAAACACGCACAAATACAAAGCTAATATAACTCAAACAATAGGGAAATGTCACTTGAACGTAACATTAAGTGGAGAGCAGGGACGGTGGATGTAGGGGTGCTGCAGATACTATAGATCCCCATGTATTTTAAATGTATGCAATAAATGCGGTTATCTGAAATAATTGCGCTAAGATCAAATAATTGTAATCAGATGGTTTTTTAATAATTGTGACAGCCCAAACACCAGGTGGACGTAATATATACCAAAGTCAGACAAGACAACATATCTGCATACAAGACAATGTAAGCTGAATAAATACAAAAGCTATATAAGAACTATACAAAAACTACACAAAAATTGCACTGCTTTTACACCCACAGTGGTGTATTGTACATTGTACATAAGTGTATTAATGTAACATCAATGTAAACAGGCACCAATAAATGGTGAAAAAGTGTTCAGTTGTGAAGGCATTGAGTTATTGCTTCAAAAAATAGTAGCATAAGAAATAAGGGCATATGTGATTCAGTCAGTCTGTGTATGTAGAAGCTTTACAACAGCCAGCATTTCTGAATCTGGAAACGCATGCTACAGTAGGGTTTGCCTGAGTGCAGAAGGGTGAGCAGTCAATGGGCAGGGTGGGTGGAGTCACTGATTATGTTGGTGGCTCAGTGTGACAGTTGTAGTTCCTGTATAAATGGAAGGGAGGTCCTGACGATTTTCTCTGCTGTCCTCTCCACTCTCTGGAGGGACTTCTGGTCTGTGGCCATGCAGGTGCTGGTTAGAATGCTCCCAATTGTACCTCTGTAGGAAGTTGTAAGGAAAGGAGGGGGAGGTTTGCTGCACAGCCTTGGGGGAACCTGGCTTTCAAGATGATAGTCTCAGAGGTTTTGTTATTAACTCGTACTGTCTGGGGTCTGTCAGTGAGCAAGTCCAATATCCAGTTGCACAGTAGGGTGACCTAGTGGTCCAAGTTTTCTCACTAAGTGCTGGGAGATGACTGACTAATGGACAGAGAATTCTATTTACAATACCATATAATAACAATATGAAAATATTATGTAAATAGGGAAAATACAGTAACTACCGCAACAATAAAACTGAGAAAAATAGCTTCTAAGATTCATTTGATATTAATTTTCAAGCACTGTTTACTGTGAATCAATCGTTTAGTGATGTGACACCAAAGCCCCGAGGCATGTGTCAAAAAAGATTTTCAGTGAAGCTTTGTATTGATGCTTGATCTATCAAAATCATCTATCAAAATCTTTGTCATGGAACCAGTTGCAAAGAGAGGGCGTTCTGAAATGCGGGAACACTTTTTTGATTTTGCCAATAAGGATGACAATTTAATTTATTTTATGTAAAGCCAAATATTTAAGACTTAATTCACACTTATTACAATTATTAGGCAATAGACCGTTATCACAACACAATTGATTATCCAGAAGTACTCGTCAAAGCAGTGCATTGTACAGTGTATTGTATTCTTCCAGTTTGGTCAAGTCAATTGCAGTGTCATTGTATTCTGGTTACTAGTTTCAGCTTCAGCTTACAGAATAACAGCTTGCAAAATCTGAGCAAATAAATTGTATGTCTGTGGTAAGCTGTTTCTATTCAGTAAAACAAAGAAATAAATGCTAACGCAAGCCTACTCATGGCATGTTATCATAATCAAGACTAACTTGATTTATTTGAAGCAGGACAAGTTTAAAGTTTATAGGGCTTCCCTCTTTCCTCCCTAAATTTTTTTTAAAAGTTTTTTTTACAAATATACCTTTATTTAATTAAGTTATTTAGTAACTATTAAGTAAAATTTTTAATCACTCAATAGGCAACAAAAAATGTGAGTAGTCACGAATTGATGTAGTCGATAGAAGTTCATAGATGTGAGCAGCGATGATGGGCACAATCACCATCTGCAACTTGACACTCCAGTGTATTGATGTTGCTTCTAGTATTAAACGTAACACAAGTTCATTATTTGATTTCACTTGAAGTATATTGGAGTTAAAAAGGCAACCACAAATCTGAAGCATGTCAAATGCCTCAAAAAGTGCCTGAACACACACAAAATCACTCATATTGATATCTGATGGATTGCCAAGGCACTATTTAGAGGGCACCTTTTTTATTTTACCTTTCCTTTACTGTGCTATACAGCTGATTGTGTATGTAAACCAGATTTGTACACTTGTAAACAATTATAAGTTTTGAGTGTTTGTTGTTCTCACTATCTTGAATGATTTTTAAGTGTTGGGATGGATCTGGATGGATGGATTTTTTATCTAAAACTATATAACAAATTTGCAGAAAATATAGTATTCAGGTATATATATTCAAATATAGTATATTAGGGATAAAGTTTGGAGGTTTACGTATAATTATGAAATGTTTGTCATATGAAAGTGACCTATTCGTCAGAATATGGTAACCCATACCTGAAATGTGACCTCTGCATTTAACCCATCATTGGTGAGGAGTGAACACACACTGCAAGTCGTGAACACGCACACACCCGGAGCAGTGGGCAGCACGTTACTGCGCCCGGGTCACAATTGGGGGTTAGGTGCCTTGCTCAAGGGCACTTCAGTTGCAACCCCCCAGTGCTGGAATCAAACCAGCAACCTTCTGATTACTAGCCCAACTCACTAACCAGTAGGCCACAACTGCCCCTATTACAGGCTGTAATGTTACAGCCTGGAGCAGCTGACTAATTGAAGCAGACTAGGAGGAGGTTTTTTTTAAAAAGAACGGAACTACAAGAGCGTTGCAGGCAGAGGGCACTGCAGGAATGGACTCTAACAGAAACACAAACTTGTTTCATTATGACCATGACCCGCAACAGCCACATCCATGTAATCAGACCCCAGGACCAAACATACCATGACCTTTCCCCATCTGAGGCCCATTTAAGATTAAGCATGTTGAAAGACCTAAAACCAATAATAATTATCCTAGGGAAAACAACATGCCCTTCGCAGGTACTTGGGCCCTAATGAATGGACTTGGGAAAAAGTTTGATTTCTCACTTTATAGCCCCTTGATAATCATCAGTTTTTGTATGCTTATATGATTAGTGACTGTTTATGTTCTTTGCTATAGCATGACAGTGGTTTTAAAATGGTGTAGCCATCATTACAAGAATAATCATGTTTTAAATTGATATCTCACCAGCGACTCCAGGTGCGGCACACACGCATGCAGATGCACAGCTGCCGTTGATTAAGATGTTGGAAGACATGGAGCCAGACCTCCCTCTGCAGCACATGTGAAGCTCCACTGTCCAATGGTAGGCAGTGCGGCTCAGGGCAGGTGGGTGGTGGACGGACCAAGTGTCGTTCCATTTGTATGGGCCTTGGTGGTGAGGGAATGGCTGCAGGGCTGCGCTTTACTAGCTGTGAGCGGGTGGGCACCAAGCGGGACTGTTGGGAGGGATGCAGTGCCAGTGAGCTGCTGATAGGATTAGACAGGTTCGATGGGGCAGAGTTGCCATTCGCAGTTCCAGAACCCACTGTTGTTAAACCCGCACACTTATTTGAAGAAATGTTCTGGCCTTGACGGCTTCCAGTGCGAATCTTACTGCCACGCACAGGCTTTGCAGCTTCGTGTCTGTGATTGGTGATAGTAGCACTGTTTGAATTCTCCTTCTCCTGTGTCTCTCGACCCCCCACCCGTGGGCGGCCATTTCGTGCCTCCTGTCCATTAGTGCGCTTGGATGAGGGAACACCCTCGGGTGCTGCTAGAAGTCCAAATCCAGTGGGTGGTGCTTGCGTTGTTGACAGCGGTGAAGGTGGAGCCAGTAGGGCATTTTTTCGACCCCGGTCCCCTGAGCCTTCTTCGTCATCAGCTTCCGTGTCCATAACCACTTTGCGCATTCTGTGGGCTGCCTCCCCTCGTCGCCTCTGGGATTGGGCCTCCTCCACATTGTCTTGCTCCTTTTCTGCAACACAACTCTCACCTTCAGAGTCCTCGCTGGCACTGAAGCCCAGTTCTGCCAGACGCTGATTTCGATCTTGCTCACAGATGTTGCTGTTGCCATAAACAGTGGCTGGAGATGAAGGTTCAGAAGCTGCGGTCAGAGACTGTGATTCAGAGTCAGTTTCAGATTCGGTTTCAGAACTAGATGAAGAGGAAGAACTGGAGTCCCGCACTCGCTCCAGAAGCTGACACATTCGTTTAAAACGCTCCAGTTTCTCGCGGTGATGAGTGCGCTGATCCAGGCTGGAAGTTAAAGATGAGGGCTGTGGTATGGAAGAAATTCCACTTGAGCTGTGACCACCAGCTGAAGAGGAGTTCGGCCCATTTACTTCTGAGGAGTTAGGTTTCATTTTCTGCTGTGTTATAAAACGAGCAGAGATGTTACGAGAGTCCTTGTTAATTATTCATTTCAAATAATAAATCTAAAGTCTTTATAATCATACCTTTTTCAGGTGTTTATCACGGGCACCTTTGATCTATTAGACAAAGAGAGAAAAACAGACAGTTCTCATAAACAGAGGGGGATGTTATCTATGTATGAACAGCGTATCCTGCATTATCAGCATTATTCATGTCAAATGTTACCATAATGGCAAAAATGACTGTCTAAAGTTTAATTACTTTCTGTAAAGAAAGTTGTAAAAAAAGAAAGAAAGATGTAAAGCAGCAGTGCGACTAGGGTTGTAATGGTATGAGATTTTTACCGTATATATACGGATAATCGGTTTTGGTAACTTCACGGTTTCACTGTATATGGTATAAAACAATTTTTATCAGTAACAATGACCCTTAAAAAATTATTTTGTTTGACTAAACAAATGAACAAACTTGCAACAGAAGATTGCTGTGATTGTTGTGAAAACATGTATCTTCTGTGTAGGCTATGATGTAGATTATAAGCAGAAAGAGAAATTAAAGTGACTAAATTAAAAATGATAATAATTAAAGCAAAAGTACAAATGTATACGTGTTTTAGGAATAAACACATTCACTCGTGCGAATATTACATGAAAATATTATTACAATAGTGTCTTTACAGTTACCGCTCTTATAAATATAATTACTTGTGTTATATGTAGATTGTTAAACCTAAAATTAATTTTTAACAAAAACATTCTGGGACAATTTTAGTGAGAATTATTGCACTTTTCTACTACTGCACTCCATCTGTTTGACACGCATATGCCCACTGACACTTGTTTATTGAAGTTGAAGTTTAACAAGGCTTTGCTTGTCAGAAAATGCAAAATTAAAATATATTTACCAGATTTTCTAACATTTACAGACATGGATAATAATCTAAATCTATAAAACTCAATGACCTAGAGACATGTTCTTTTGGGAAATAAACTAAAAAATTTTATTTTTATTCAGACACAATGCCCATAAATCTATTAAACTCAATGTGCTATATACACAATAATATTCAAGTGTTTTACCATTGGTTCATGTCTTTAGGTCAAGCAGCCATTATCTTAATAAATGTATAAAGATTATTGAGTCTGTATAAATGTACAGAAGGTTTAATCAACAAAACAAGTCTGGTGCTGTATACAGAATAATATTCTGAATGTTTTATAGGTGGTTTAATGTCTCTAGGTTTTTGAGTTTAATAGATTTAGATTATTACATACATTTACATTACTGTATTTTTATCATAAACAAAATGAAAATTCCACAGACAGAGCCTTGTGCTATGACAGTTGTATTTTAGCAATATTTCACATTTGCTATGATGTTATTATGAGAAAGATTACAATTTTTTAATTGATTTTTATAGCTAATTAAAAACATGTTATTTTTTAAAATTGCGTGCTGTGCAAAGAAAACCAATTTATGCTGTTCCGAGGTGGTCTGGCATGAGTATGTGATAAAAACAGAGATCATAATGGCATTTTCTGCAAATGTCAAATATTAAACTAACTTAACCGCAGTGACAGGGTAAGACCCGCTAAACGCTTTTGTTTGAAGTGCTTACAAATACACAGCATTCTCGTGTTTTGGACAACTTAGATCATGGTCCTATGCCATAGCAGCTAACTCTGTGTCCTCTGCTATTTTTCATATACCATATTCCATATCCATACGTTTATCCAAGTTTTGCAGTACTGTAAAGCAATTGACTGTTTCCTTTCACTGCTTGCAGATGCAAACTAATCGATAATTAAATTTGTTATTGATTTTTCTCATTACCGATGATAATTGCGTTTATCGATTAGTTGTTGCAGCCCTGTGTGTGTATTTGACAACAGTTTTTCTCAAATAAAACTAGGAAATATTTGTTTTCTCTCAAAGGAGCAAGTTTCATGTGTTTATGAAGACACTAAAAACACCATAAGTATTTAGTAGATAAAGCAGTGCCACTTAAGGACAAGCACACTGTAAACCCTAATGCTGTCTTTACTTAAACTGACAAGTAATTCTGACTAAACATTACTTTAATTAAGTGTTGCATTTTGGCCCCATAACTAAAAATATGACTTAATATAACTTCAAAATCCATAAGCTTACGATTTCTAGTGTTGTGAACTCAAAATCATGATTAATCATTTGTAGAAATTTTCACAAATTTTGTTTCCTTCTCTGTTAGCCCGGATTTTGTATTTAATTAATAAATTTTAATTAATAAATTAATTAACTTGTACTTACATTTTATAGTAATGCAATCAAACTAAGTAAATTCTACTGATTAGTAGAAATATTTGAATATTATTAAGTTAAATAAATTAAAATAATAAATTTTTTAAATAATAAATGTTGGGTGCTGCAGAGTCAGTTAGGTACTCAGCACCATTTTGTTTTGGTTAGTTTTCTTGTGCGGCCGACGGAAACTTGACGTACAGTTTTAGGAGTGCAATCATTGAACCCCAGCTCAGGGACTTACATTGCATTTCCACCGCAGAAGAAAAGATTAATCTGGTAAGTACTTTTAAGCTAACATTAGCGACCACACTTTTGATACTGCTTTTAGTTGTAATGGTATGATCTTGTGGCCATGAATTGAGAATTCACTCCCACAATTTAATACTTGAGCATGTTTCACTAATGTGTCCGTGCATGTACTGAGAGGCTCCTATGTTGCATATTGAGAGTAAGTGGGCTTTACCGGCGACCATATAATGATTTCTACGGCGCCCGGGAAGTCACCTGTAGGGGAAAAAAACTGTACAAATAAATTTTTTAACTGTTCGCTCGGTTTAACAAATCGTGCTCACAGATTAATAAACTGTACCCACGAATTTCCAATCTGTGCACTCAGATTTTGTAAACCACACCTTTGGTTTTTTAATCCGTATCCACAAATTCGCAATCCGTTATCACGGGATGGGAAACTGTACTCACGGATTTGTGGCCCAGCCGCCAGTCTGTGCCACCTGTTTAGGTGCGGGATGCACTTTATTTTACAAAATGGAGAATTTCCTGAATCCTGAAAAGAGTTCGATGACGCGACTCCGTCAGCATTTTGACAGAAGATTAAAAAGCAATACAAACAAATAATGTACAGGTTGTGCTGTCATTCCTTTGCTCTCTGGCTGAATGCAATGTTATAATAGACCTATATAAATATAGCTGCAACCAGCAATTACGGGGTCATGAACAGGGTCATGAACAGCACTAAAATAAATATTTGATGCTTGAGCAATGAGATTGAGAAAAACATGAATTTAAGAAAACATGCGTAAAACCCTTTACAACACAATAAAGTGATAGAATTTTTTTTGCTGGCCAAAAATTGTGTCTCCTGTGAAGCTGTTTTGTTTTAATGTGGTCAGGGTGTTGTAACAATGACACCTACACAGTTTCGTATCGTTTCGTAATATACCAAAGTGTTGCCAAGATACAGCCTTATATCCATTATTGTGTGCTCTTCGTCGAATTTGTTTACGTGCTGTACATGAACGGATTGACTGATCAAAAATCTAGTACGAAGATCCTTTTAGTGGAAAGAAATGTTATCTATGAGAATTTCCAGTCAGGATTCAGGCCATATCATAGTACAGAGACTGCTTAGAGTTACTAATGATCTGCTTTTGTCAGCCGATCGTGGCTGCATCTCTCTTCTAGTATTACTCGACCTAAATAGGCCTGAAAACTACGTTGGCATAAATGGAACTGCACTGCATAAATCATATTTATCTGACGATTCCAGTTTGTTGCTGTAAGTGAAAAGGTTTCGTACCGATCACAAGTCCAATATAGAGTATCGCAGGGCTCAGTCCTTGGGACCCTACTTTTCACCTTATACATGCTACCTCTGGGAGCAATTATTAAGAGACATGGAGTTAGTTTCCATTGTTATGCTGATGATTCTCAGCTGTACATTTCTTCTAGGCCCAACAAGACTCATAAATTCACTAAACTAACAGAATGCATAGTCGATATCAAAACTTGGATGACTAGCAACTTTCTACTATTAAAATCAGATAAAACAGAAGTTTTACTTATTGGATATAAACCCCTCCACACGGAGCAACATAGAACACTTGCCTTACTCTGGATGAATGCTCTATAAAGCCTGCTTCATTAGCCAAAAATCTGGGTGTCATTTTTGATAACAATTTGTCCTTTGAAAGCCATATTTCCAATATTTCTAAAATATATAAAAATATATCAAAACTACGACACATGCTCTCAAAGCCAGACACTGAAAAGTTAATTCATGCATTCATGACATCAGGACTTGATTATTGCAATGCCCTACATGGTGGCTGCCCTGCAAGATTAATCCCAAAACTCCAGATGGTTCAGAATGCAGCATCCAGAGTTCTCACGAGAACGAACAAGTATGACCATATAAGGCCAGTTTTGTCAACTTTACACTGGCTGAAATTTTAAAATCCTGCTTATTACCTACAAGGCCCTAAATGGTTTAGCTCCTCAATACTTAAGCGAGCTCCTCTCCTATTATAGTCCTTCACGTTCACTACGATCTGAAAATTCTGGCCAACTATTAGTACCCAGAATTTCAAAAACAAGTGCTGGTGGTAGACCCTTCTCATATTTGGCACCCAAACTTTGGAATAGTCTTCCCAGTGTTGTCCGGGAGGCAGATACACTGTCCTTTTAAATCTAGACTAAAGACCCACCTCTTTAATTCCAGCCTACACATAGTCATATGGATTTATTACTCAAATCCCCTAAAGGATTATTAAGCTGCATTAATTAGGTAAACCGTAACCGAGAACACTTTCCACACGACCAGATGTACTGGCTCCACACTAAATCTGTCTGTCTTCTATTCCCCAAGGTCCTGTAGTCAGCTGGATCCAAACTCTAAGACCAGATGGTGGAGGACTGGATGAAATGACCCTGAGACAGATTATTAGGATTTGATAGACTTCTTTAGTAAACCTACCCTTATTTACATGACAACTTTTAGCTTTATTTTGTTCCCTGCTTAGGCACAGCAGTGTGATGTTATGGCTGCAATTAGTAACATTATGCCTCACCGTTTTTTGTTGGCACGATTTCTCAGTGCCCGATACATTATCAAATATAGTTGAAACCATCAGTTTTCCATCAATAATTAACTATAAATTATCACAATAAACTCTGTTCATATCTAAAACAGTTACAAATTGCAGGTTTAACGTGCCAGAGGAGAACTGGCCCTCCTGGTCGAGCCTGGCTCATCCCAAGGTTTTTTTCTCCATCTATACATCATTGGAGTTTTGGTTCCTTGTCACTGTTGCCCTGTTGGCTTGCTTGCTTGGAGACTGCATATGTATGTATGTATGTATGTATGTATGTATGCTACTTTTGCATGTGTAGTTCATGGTACTATTGCAAATCCCTTATACCCCTGTCCCAAACATATTACCTAATTAGTCTTATACATCCAACACATATTATTTGCAATAATACCATTAACATGTCTGACATTTGTTCTGTGTTTTTATTATTATTCTTTGTTTCTCTATGTAAAGCTGCTTTGAAGCAATATATTGAATTGAAATTAAACTGTTTGTCTGGGGTGCCTGTTGATGATGCACACCAAATTTGGTGCAAATCGGACAAACGCCCTAGGAGGACTTCGAAAAAGTAGGTTTTTCAAAAAAATTCAAATGGCGGAAAATTTTTCATGACGGAAAATGACGTCATAGACGCCGTGTATTCAATTCGGCATAAGCCACAGAATCAGAGGAAACAACAATTTAGTTTCTAGCCCTTACGGGTCACAAGTTATTAACACAAATGTAAGTGAATGTTTGGACAATTGGTGGCACTAGAGAGATTGAGTTAGGGACCCCAAAATTTGTGTAGTTAGTGCTCATACTGTTATCTATTAGTGTGCCAAATTTCATAACTTTTTCTATGTATGGTTCTATGGGCTGCCATGGACTTCAAGAGCAAAAGAAGAAGAAGAAGAAAACTAATAATTTCAAGATGGGTCTTCGCCCCAAATAATTACATTAACCAGAGATGCCTGTTACATGCATCTAACTCTAACATTTTGATGGATTGAATTAATGAAGTTAGTTAAGACATATACAAAGATAGTTTACAAACCTGGAACAGATTGCGAAAGCGTGCACACGGATTATGATTTTGTGGGCACGGAATAAAATAACAAAGGTACGGTTTACAAAATCTGAGCACACGGACTGGAAATTCGTGGGTACGGTTTATTACTTCATGGGCACGATTTGTTAAACCGAGGAAACAGTTTAAGAATTTGTGAGAACGGTTTATAAACCAAGGGAAAACACTGCTAAATTGTTTTTTTCTATACAGGTTGACTTCCCGGGCTTCGCAGATTTCGAACTAATCAAACTGCTGAAAAAATTTATTGCAACAGAGCATTGAAAAAGCATTTAAAACACGTCTTTTGCATAAAACACTTATTTGTATATGCATGGAAATGTCATGTATTTGTACAGATTTGCTGTTTTTGGCCGATATTGTAGCCTAACTTTTCCAATATTATTTATGTGCTATAATTTCTGCAGTTCTACAACATAAACTAGAACATTCGTCAGTAAAATTTTCTAAAAGCTGGCTTTACCTAAAATGAGAACAAATTAGTAAAACATACTCACGTATTAATAAGGCACATGGGAATAAGTTCTTAATTCGTGGCTGCGATACAATTTATTTAGCAGATCATAAGTTCATTTAACGGTTTAAATACAAATATTATGCACAAAGCAAATTTGCACATCTATTTTATCTATTTTGATAACCCTTGACGTTTTTTTCTGCTGGTCACACAAAGATATGCTGTAAACGTGTAAGTATTGCTCTTTTAATTGTGAAAAGAAAGCAATTCAATTTAATTATTTAAAGAGGCAATTATTTAAATATTTAAAGAGGCACTTATTTAAAGATTAAAGGCTAAAACATGGTAGTTATGCTAGAAAGCCTCTCTTTTGTGTTGTATGATATGTACTAATATGTATATGTATCTTACAGACCATGGAACCAACAGACATCAGATGCCAATAATTTTAGGGGACAATCCTCATGCATTCCTCAAGACCTGCTCTGTAAGTAATTATTTTGTTGAAAATGTTCTCCTATGCACAAGAGGAATTTAAAGGGGTAGTTCACCAAAAACAAAAATTGCTTATAAATTACTCACCCTTAAGGCAGATGTATATGACTTTCTTCTATCAGCTGAACAGAATCAAATTGAAATTCAAATTTTTTTGTCACATACAAAATCCTACACAGTACGACATGTACTGAAATGCTTTTCTCTGTCTTACAGAAAGAAAAGTAAAAATTAAGTGAAAAATTTAAAGTTTTAAAATAAAATAAAAAAAGATTTAAAGTAAAAATTTAAAGTGTGGCAGTATTTACAATGTAATATGTAGATAAATATAAATATATATAATGTATAGATGAATATAGATGAATCAGTTATATTAAATAATATCCTCGCTCTTTCTAGATTTATTATGGAATGCAGTGAACAGCATTCATTCACTCATCCATCCATCATAGATATTTATAGGCGATTTTACATTTTTGGATGAACTACCCCTTAACCAATTTCTGTCCTAGTTGTGCTGAAAAGATTTAAAAACCTTTTCCTACATTATTTTTATTATTATTATTATAAGCATTACTTTGACCAGTTAAAAGGCACACATCTTGTCACAAATTGAAACAGGAGTTTTGTGTCTGATTGTCGTTACGTCCTGGGCTGCGTTTCTCAAAAGGACTGTAAGCCTACGAATACTGTAGCACCAGTTGGCACCAATGGTGTCTTATTAACTTAGGCTCACAAAGCTTTTGTAAAACGCAGCCCTGGTTATTACAAACTCAAATTCTTTAGTTTGGGAGGCAAAGACATGCAAAACCATCAACTGGTGACAGTAAATTAAACCAATTAGGAGTGAGCATGAATTTTATATATTAGCATGAATAATAAACGTTGCATTGCAATACAGAATCATTGTCAATGGTGAATTGTCTTGGACTCTCATCTGGTTAAGACACTGTGCAATATACAGATCCAAATATGGCAGTTGAAAGACTGGTATTGTATAAAAACTGGTATTGTCTATAAGTAATTACAGTGCAGTTTATATTTGGGGTTTATTAAATACAATTGGAGGTACATTGGTGTACACAACACATTATCTAACTAAATCTGTTCCATTCTCTGTTTGGATGTAAAAGACAAGAACAAATAGTTGTGGTTAAAATGTTGTGAACCCTCCAGACATGATCAGGTTCTGTGTAGTAAAAAAAAGAAAGAAAGAATAACCTAATCAAATGTACATTTAAAACCCAATTTCTGAAGCAGATTTCCAAATGATGGACACAAAACAAAGGATATATTGTCATTATTAATTGAACAAAACGAGTTAATCTCACAAAAACTGGAAATTTGACTTGTGCAGAAGTATGTGAAGCCTTTTATTTAGTAGCTTGTGGCACCTCCTTTTGTAGCCATTACTTCAATCAAACGTCTTCTGTAACCACTGACCAGTCTCTCACATCTGTCTTTGGGGATTTTTGCCCACTCCTCCTTGTAGAACTCAGCCAGCTGAGATAGGTTGGAAGGACATCTGTTATGTACCGCTCGTTTCAGGTCTAGCCACAACATTTCAATTGGATTGAGATCTGGACTTTGACTAGGCAAATCAACAGTGTGAACCTTCTTTCTTAAGCCATTCCTTGGTGGATTTGCTTGAATGCTTAGGGTCATTATCTTGTTGCATCACCCATTTTGAGATGCTGCCAGAGAGGTCTGCAACTCTCTAGGGGTGATGTGTGGGGGTTGGCCTTTACTTCATTTATTAATTTTCTGGTGCTTCTTGATGATAGTTTTGATGGGCGTCCACTTCTAAGCAGAGTTGTGGTCATGTTGAATGCCGTCCATTTGTAGATGATTTGTCTTACAGTGGATGGATGGAGTTGGAGTCTTACAGTGGATGGATGGATATCTCTTGGAGATAGTCTTATAGCATTCCCCACACTGATGGGCTGTCACCACCTTCTTTCTGATGTCTTTGGAAAGCTCGTTTCCTCTTGCCATTGTTTAACTCCTTGGCACTACAGTGGGTTGGTTGCTTTCCTCTCTCTTTTAATCAGTGTTGTCTAACCACATTCCTAAGGATGTCTAATTTGATTGGTCTGTTTAACTGATTAATTAAGCACCCAAATGTGTTTCACCTGAACCGATTACCCACTTGACTTTATAAATGCAGCTGGGGCTTCACTTACTTTTGCACATACAATAATTCAAAACATTCCCTCCAAACAAACGTATGCAACTGATCAACATACAAATCTCTGAACAGCTCAAAGGGTTCACAAACTTTCAAGCAGCACTCTATATGGACAAACATCAGTGGGAATCCTCTGCATAGACCATGCACCCATCCAGGGTGGGGATCATCTTGAAAGAGAGTATGGTGATGGATAAACTGACCAACCTGCCTGAGGCCTTATGCTTTCTTAATGGACTGATTTATGCCCTGCATTTGGACTAACTTAAATGTATGACAAACACTTTTTTTTATTCAGCAGGTAATGCTCAACCTGGGAAAAGGTGAGCAAGCACCCAAAATTGACTCTTTTAAAAAAATCAACTTGCTTTTTACTATTGTACTGCTGTATTTTTAAAGTTACTCAAATTAGTTTAGTCAACGTATTAGGGTTATCGGTGCAGAATCAAACAGATTATATATTTATATGTCTCTTTGCACTTTAATATTCAGACATGTATCTACTTTTGATTTATTATTTTTATTTATTAAATTGCGTGCTTTGTGTTATATGGTAAGTTCCACGGTCATGGCTGTACTGGCATCTGCATGGAGGGATGGTGTTTTTCTGCAGGGACTGGAGATTTGATACAGCTTCTGTCTCTTACACTGTACATAAATGTAGAGTGTAAAGAATTTCCATATGTGCAGGTGAGATTGTTTTGCATTTTATTTTACCGTAGATATGCAAATGTTCATGGTATGATAAACGTGCACGTTCAAACCGCAATGGACCGTCATACCACGTTGCAACGCCACGTGTGACCCTTAAATATTACAAATGCAGATATCAAGGCAATATCTTAACAGGTTAAATAGAAGAAAGAAAAAACCTTTGATAAACGTGCACGTTCAAACCGCAATGGACCGTCATACCACGTTGCAACGCCACGTGTGACCCTTAAATATTACAAATGCAGATATCAAGGCAATATCTTA
>JAZGTJ010009936.1:550-18741 GCA_036877575.1 Botia almorhae | reverse complement strand
AAAAAAAAACGTGATTTAAAGTTACAGAAACTCTGAGGCATGAAACAGACGAATTGCAATGTCACTTTATGTGGTGTTGAAGTTTGTTATTTGATCATAAATTGGGATTATGGTTAAAATATGATTAATCGCACAGCCCTGCTTTCCCAATTTTTATTATATACTTAATGTTATTATGATTCTGCTTCTCAATATTACAGTCTGTGTAGTTATATGCAGTCTATTCCTTGCACTACAAAAGCTGGGCCATGACCGAATGAGAAAGTAGGGCAGAATACTAGCAACAGAGAGACAGTTCAACAGAGAATGGCAAAGGTTGCATGTTTTTCCTTACCAAGAAGAAAACTTTCTTAATCTTATTTTACTTATCTTTTTCTTTCATTTTCTTTTTGGAACTTATTGAAGTAAGGATTCATCTGCTTTCACTGCCACTAAAACCTGTTCAGAAGCTAAGCCATTACTAACGTACTCTGACATTCAAGTATAACCACAAAATATAGCCTATATAAAATGAATATGATATTGCACAGTGATGAAACGCGACTTGTTGCGCTCACATTATGCAGTATTTAAGAATAGATCAGGGATAGTGCACCACACTAACTAAAACTTAGAGGTAGCACACATCAGCTCTGACACTGAGGGAAATGAATAGGTTTAGTAGTGATGACTAATAAATAACCCAGTTCCAATGTAATGCTGGACTCTCTCACAAAGAGGCTCTGCTTTCAGAGCCATGACCACCATCACCGCCAGAGAAAACAGCTTTCAAGGGAGCCCAGCCCACGGCTGTGACATCAGCGACTGTCGGCTTAGTCACCAACAGCTCGAGCTATGAGGCAGTGGCAGCAGAACCACCTCCTCAAAGACGTCAGCTCCTCATGAACGCGAGCAGCCATTTTGAATCCAGACGGTCACCTGGCACAAACCACATTTTGTGCCAATGCTAGTCAAGCATAGTTGTGCTCCAGAGTTTTACTTTTGACAAAGTGGCATTACTGTGTAACAGTCGATTCCCTGCATAAAACTCACTTGTAATAAGATACGTCTGACTACTATGTGCCACATTATTTGACCGGTAAGGATTGTCAAGTACGTGTTAGCCAAGATGAGAACGATTTGTTGTTTCAAAATAGCACGAATCCAGAATCAGCTTAAAATTGTATCCAAATGCCACTGATTAACTTCAAATTCAAGGAACACAATGGAACAAAACGCTTTCAGACGAGCTAATTCCTTGTGGTGTATACAGAATCGTAATTAAAAAACGTTCTGTTTAGTTAGAACAAATCAGTTGAGCCAAATATCTGCTCTGTTTAATAAACATTAAGCACTGTGGTTCTGCTCGGCCATCAGGCAAACAAACTTATTTAGGATTAATGCAATAAACTATTGTTTTGGATTGGCACAATTAATGTGCTTTTCTTATCTTCCGCCATATGCTGTGACCTGATTAACAAAACACGAAATCTCTGCTTATACTGGCTGCACATGACATGGTATAGGAACATGGTAAAAACACAAAGGAACTATATTATGCTGTATATATATCTGAGCAAAATAAGATAAGCAGAGATACATGCTGAAAATAACAATTTAGAGAATTGTCAATTGCAGCAAACTCTAAAGATACAGATCTGTGTTCCTTGCACTTCACTTTGACTCAAGAAATCCCTCTGCTCTTGTAAAACTGCTATTACTGTTTAATTAAAGCACATTGGGGAAATATTGCCCAAAACTAATCTGCCAGTAACCTCAGACTACCTAGCTGTAGATAAACAGGGCAGGAAATCAGATCGTATCTCCACAAACTTCGGGACAACATTTGGTGTTTAGAGACCAGAATGGAGACAAATATGAAGTGTATGCCGTTAGTTTTACACACTCCCATCACATGAGATGTCCTCAGGAAAGTCAGTGCTCTGTCAAGAATGAATGAAACCATGGTGGTTTTCAATTATACTGTTTTAAGATTTCAACAGCTGTACCAGCAAATCGCATGACATTAATAAGTGCTTTCGGAAATTCACATTACACAATATGGGTACAGATTTAAAAGTGTGCATGGAGTCTCTCAGTGTGGATGATACATTTTTGGGAACTGTAACAGATGTGAACAGAGTGCTGCAATGTGGCTCGCGTCTGATGCGTGTGCCATGCAGTACGGTCGTGGAAGGCGTCACCACTGCCTACATCATACGACACCAACCCAAAAAATCAAAGTAGTTGCGTGCCATGCTCACTTCATACAAGTGCATGAATTAATCATTCCTAGCTCGAACGAGAATAACGATCGTTATATACGGAGGAAGAGAGGGTTTTACCGACACCAAACTGAATCCAATAAAAACCACTTGGACGGACGTAACGCCATGTCGACATTGGTAGCCATATTTTGCTGCTTATTTCGACAGTAGTAGACATGTTCTCGCGACCATTTCTCTCTTAACTTTAGCGATTCTAAGAAACTTTCCAACAAGCCACACAAAATCACAGGACTCAAAACATTTAAATTGAGGTTAGCGGGTCAGGTCATTGCGGTTATTCAAGTAATCACTTTCTACAATACGGTTTAGACAAAGTTCAGTGGTTTAGCTGAAAACCGTATAACTGACCTCAGAAGCACTTCGTAGCATGCTTCAGTCCACTACTTATTGTGTATTCAAACAGCGTCTGTAACTTGGAGGCTTGTTTGTTAATTTGGTAACCAAGATCATTTTAATTCAGCCTTTCTTACCTGCCCACCACCAACGGAAAACCCTGCGATGCGAGGTTAACGACAGTTATGATCCGTAATTGCTCACTTTTCCACGTGTGCAGCCAACAGAATCGTACGATTGTAAAGATTCTGCCGATTTCTAAAGACAACAGCCGAAAAAAATTGGCGATCACCGGGGGATCTACGCCAAAACCCACATGATCAACTACGTCAGCAGACGTATTTGCATACGATACAAGACGCCGTTCCATCCTGACTTTAGAAATAATCGTTTAAAAGTTAAAGTTTGGAAATTGCCGACCACACGCTACGGCTTCGAGTGCAAGTGCACTAGTTGACTTCGCCCCCGCGCTTCCTTCTTTGAGATGATTAAACCGCTGTTGTTTTGACGTCCCCTGCGTTAGTTTGGATCATAGGTCATTGAATATTAAGCATTCTGTAGAAGACCAGTGGCTGAGCGGTATCTCTCGCTCTTTCTCTCTGCTCTTCCTCCCCTCCCATCCTCGCCCCTCTCCCTCCCTTTCCTCATCCCCTCCCACATTTGCCTGTATCCTTGTGCATCACAACAAACAGGCCAGGTTGTAAAATGAGACACGTTACAAAAGTGAATAGAGGCAAACTCTTCTAGTAACGTCTTTTCCCTGAACATTTGACAGTCATAGGGAAACAAATTGCTAAAAATGTCTGTCTTTAAGAACAAAGACTAAAATGCATGCAAAAAAATAAATAGCAGCAAAGGCGTAGCATAATTTTGATTCACTGACCACGTTTCTATTATTTCTTTTGTAAATTCTCAGATGCACGTCTGCCCTTTGGAGACTTGCGCATGCAGCAGTGGGCTACGCACTTTGCTGCAGAAGCCAATGAATTATTCATTAATCAGGACCGATCCGCCAATGTTTGGATATATTTACATATAAATAAGCAGCTAATGAATTATTAATGTTTATTAACTTGTTCTTTGTTTCCTTTCTTTTTGTCGTTTATTTTAACTCATCTGCAGATGTTTTATTCATCACCAAGGTGTAGTACCGACACATACTGTTGCTAGTTAATGTATTTAACGCCATCTACAGGATATGTTATGTAACGTTAAATTGCGCATGTTGATGCTTTCTGTTTATAAATGCAATCAGCAAAATCAACAGGTTGATGTTGTTACTTATACTGAAAGGGTTTTATGACAATAATGGCGTCGAAAGGTAGCCTACGTCTAATTTCTATTTAATTACTTTTAAAATTTTGTTTATAAAATACATTATTACATGACATCATGTTTTTTAATTTTGTCACAAAAAATTTGTGTATTAATTTAGAATTATGAGTGAAATTATCATATTAAATTATCACCAATCATATAAATTATTTACATAGATAAACCAATGTGGTCATTAGAAGAGCTCACATAACAAAATTAAAAATTACACTTCATAGTGAAATATGTTTTCATTCTTTGGGAAATGTCAACACATACAGGTGATCTTGGCCTTTAATAATGTATATTGATTTGGTGGGCTCAAACTGTTTTAGGGAAGACCTTGCCATGCACAAATCATATAAGGAAGCAAACTGGTTCCAAGCTGAACAGTAAGTGCCAGGTGTCATGCAAACCAAATGAAACGATATTATTATGTCACATCTATTTAGGATATAAAAATGTGTACATTCTAATGTACACATTTTTATATCCTAAATAAATGTTACATCCTGATCATTTGTTAGTACAATTTATTTTTAAAAATGTCAGTCTTATAGTGCTTGTTTGATAATTGTGAATCACAAAATCATCAGTTTAAGTGTTGATGATTGGTCTATAAGGTATGATTTATAAGTCTCCACCTCCATACACCCCCTATTACCCCCCACAACATCCTTATGCAGGGCAGAGGTGGGGAGGCACACTATTGGCATGATATTGGCATTGATCAGCGAATCAATATGGGGATTCCAGACACACCCATAGAGTACAACATGGGCTTTGAAAATGTGAACTGCTTTTCAGACGCTGGAGTGGTCAGTGTTTTATGTTTAATTTACTTTAATCACTTGATTACATCATCACAGTATAAAAGATAAATGTCAAGGTAAATAAAAAATCATAATGTGCTCTAATGTTTTGTTATTATTAAACAGCTTATAACAGCTGATAGATTACTAAAACTGTCCCCATGTGCTTTCTCTAGAGGGTTAAATAGCAATCAGCTATTTACAAAAGTAAATAAAAGATATTGTTAAATACATAGAATATGACTACACAAGTTTATCTGACTGAAGCTGATAAAAAATTTTATGTGTTGCATGCAGGCTTCATAAAAAAGTGTACCTGACACTTACAGTTCAATTGTTGATAACAGTTGGCATTATATATACCCTTCTCTTATTGGTGAGTAGACATTTATCTCACCACACCTATTTCAAATCATTTACATACAGATAATAAAGTGTATTGCAATATTACATTAACGTTAAAGCTTTAATGTTTCGATAAGATTAGACCTTAGACAAATTAGACCTTAATTTGTTTTATGTATTTTACATCAGTACAGTGAAAAATAAAGACAAATATAAGGGGAATTTTTTTTTCTTACCGAGAGACCCTTAAAAATTGATCGAAAAACACAAGCTGGTTTTCCTACACTATGATGTGAGCATTTAGTTATTGTTCTTCTTTGTGTGTTATGCATGTTTGTGAAGTGAAGTGCTAAATTACTTTGCCAGAAAAAGAGACGGTCCTTTTCCAAACCCATGCCATTGGTTAAGCCAAGGTTGTGTTGATGAGTCTTTGCTTGTTTTAAGTACTTGCTTATGGATGCCTGAGGGCAATAGGCTGGGCACTGGTGTCTTTTGGATTGCTTTGTATAAATGTGAGATCACAGGTAATTTATGTAGTCAACTAATACTTCCTCCACTTATCAAAAATGTTCGCTTGTTTATATTCATGTGTGTTTATTTTGTAGGCTCCAAAGTATCTGTACGTTGTTTACGCATCACTGAGCACACTGCTCTTCTCTGTGGTAAGTACACTGCTGCACAGATTTGAATAGATTTACATTGCTTAGTCATGCATTGTCGAAATGTAAATATGCATAATCCCTACCTAGGACTCTAAATGGGCATCATGAGTGAGTGAAGTTAGTATGCTAGTACACATTTACTGCTTCCATAATCCATCTCCTTTATTATTTGTAGTACCTGGTGTTGAATACGCAGCAAATGTTGGGTCGAAAGCACAAAAACAGGAATATATTTTTGCTGTGTTCAACTTGTACCTTGATATTGTTATAATTTTCTTCATGTTATTTCAACTCATTGGATATTGTCGTTAATGTAATGTATTTCATGTTGCTATCATTCAAACACCTTTCTTATGGAGGTATATTAAATGTTAATATCATGTTTGCAATTGTGCAATGTTGCACAACCTTCTGTGAATTCATCGTACTACTGTATTTTGTAAGTTAAGGTAATTAAAGAGCTTCTACTTTCATACATATGCTAAAATATTAGGAATAATGTAAGGACACTAAGACCACTGATGTATAGAGCTTGTACTAGTTTTCTCTAAATACAGTGTCGGTCTTCTGTGCTGTGTGTGTGATAATAAGGAGTTAATGAAATATGATGATTGACAGTTTTGGTTGATACCTCAAAACAAGTAAAGAGTGTCGGTCTAGATCTTACAGCTACTGCTACTTTTATTATGCATAATAAAACATTGCCGGAAGTTGATTAAATCGTTACCAACGGCGTAACATTACAAAAGTGTCATGGCGGATTCAGACGAAAACACTCGCGATAAACAGAAATCGCAAGCAAAAGACCATACGACCGCAAACGGCGAAATTATGAAACCACAAATTTACAAGCCCTGTTCCCAGGGCAAGCAAGACACCTCCACCGCGGTCACCACCACGGAATACTGCGAAAAATTACAGGAGTGGATGTGGCAGTACTACTACAGCTATATGAACTGGCAAAGCTGGATAGCCATGTCTGCATTTTCCTTCCCACCGTGTTTCCCGACCCAAAGATCAAATGAAACGCCCGGAGAGACGACATGGGCTACAGATATGCCTAATGGAGATCTTCGCAACTGGTTAAACAATCCGTTTGGCTTTCCTGTGCCATCCTTTCCTGCTGCTGCAGCTGCGACTGCAGGTAACGGAGAGGGTCCGGCTGCGCACGGGAACGGTTCTCGTGCTCCTGCAACTGCACCTGCGCAGCTGCCGCAACAACAACAAAACAGAAATGCTCAACAGCCAGGTATTGACAACAAATAAACAATGTATTACAGTTCTTCATTGTTAAGACTGCAAAATGTCGACCCTGGATTTGACAGTTTAGTCACGTGACCGTGCTTTGTACTTTAGTTTGTTTACTCAGTTTGTTTGTCTTTTATTAAAATAAAGCGGCTGATCTGGTGGTATACAAAGTAATGTCTTTTAAACATCGTGCTTTGTTAGTTTTGCTCATATGACCTGCATCATACTGATATTTTGGGAAAGTAGTTCATGTCTATGATGTATATTATCTAGGTAGAGAATATTATATTCCATCACTTCTTCAACGGTTCCTGGCAGAAATGGTGGATTTCTTTATTCTGTTCTTCATTAAAGCAACAATTATCCTCAGCATTGTCCACTTCAGTGGAATGAAGTGAGTTTGTCATTTTATTTGTAAGTATTTCCTTACATATTACTCTTCAACACTAAAGTCATGCTCTGACAGAAGTGAACCCTTGTTTGTTTGAAATCCCCCTTTAGGGACATCTCCAAGTTTGCCATGCACTTCATTGTGGAGGAGATAGACGAGGACACATCTATGGAGGAACTACAGAAAATGATGCTTGTAGCTCTGGTGTACAGAATAATAGTTTGCTTTTATGAGGTAAGTTCATCGCTCATCTGCTGAAATGAACCTTGAAGCACAATGTGATCAAACCTGCATTACTACTGTTGATTGTTTTTAGATCATATGTATTTGGGGAGCTGGCGGGGCCACACCAGGGAAGTTCCTCATTGGCTTACGAGTGGTCACGTGTGACAGCTCTGTCCTGGTACAACCTAACCGAGTCCTGGTGGTACCAGCAACTAACGTCACACTTTCTGCGTTAGTATTGCTGTTATTTTAAATGCGTAAATAGTTTTCTCAATGTTGTTTAATGTTTTAATAGTACTTGTTTTATGATTATATATGGGATAATACTGAAGGAAATGACAGTCGTTCCTCTTCCTGTAGGTCCACAGTGAGAGCTTTAAACAAGAACTTTTCCATCGCATTCTTCTTCCCAGCATTCATCACGCTTCTCTTCTTTCAGCACAACAGGACTGTATATGACATTGTGGCTGGCACGATTGTGGTCAAGAGACACAGGCTTAGATGACTTAGTCATCGTCAGCCCGACATTGTAACGCAAAAACGAGTATGTAGGAAAAAGAGCGAGAACTAGCAAAAATAACATACTGAACTGAACAAAAGCTATCAGGACTGTCACTTTAAACAGCAGAACATGGTATTTCTCACCCAATGTTTTCTGAACATAATCTTGTAAGCATGAATCGCTTTCTCAGAAGTATTTTTCTCTGTTTAAACATTTTGGAATATTCTCCTTGTGCCATATCAATTAATTTATAAATGAGCTGCCCCACAATACTTGAACTTCCTCTGGTACTTGTATCTCACTCTTAACCCCCTCTGTTACCTGAGTTTTAACAGGAAATAATTATTATCCAAATCTATATCCAAACTTGGTTATAGATGCTAATCTACTGCCTGCGTTTGTGTTTAAAATGTTTTGTACCTAATTAGTCTCTGTTTCATAGAAAAACATCTTAATTCATACTGTTAAAACATCTCATACTTCATAATTTTTTCAGTGGTGTTTAGATATGCCCAAATCAGAATAATTTAATTACACCCCAGAGAAGTCAAGTAAGTTTATTTATATGGTGTTTTTACAGTACACATATATGTAGGACTGACTAAATTATTGACCCACATGAGATTAAGCTTTTGAAATCGGTTACGGTTTCATTTCCTAGTAACAATATGTATGAGTTGCTTGGAATTTATATGAGTTTGTAAAGTACCATAAGGGCACTAACAGTTCAAAGTCCACATAGTATGTTTATAAATTCCACAAAACTGATTATTTACTGCTTTATGCTAAACAGTATTAAGGTGATGACATTATAATGCATTTGGTTATTGTGGACAAGCTACATTATCAAATGAAGCATTAAACATGTTTACAAAAATGTTAGTGGGAAAACTGCAACATTATTATTTTAGATTGCTATTGAAATGCACGAAAATATAAATACTTGCGCAGAGTACAGGTTTTTACTGAACAATGGCATTGACTGACTGCCTTTCTTATTAGTTCACACGAGTAACCAGTAGATGGAGTAAGAGGCTTTGTTTATACGCTGGCTGTGGAGTATGAAGGCGTAGGAATCGGTGTACATGCCTAGAAAATAATGTATTATGTTTTAGTCAACACTCGTGTAAATACAATTCCAAAATAAATTTCCCAGAATATCCATAATAAAACAAAAAGAGATATTGTCAGAAAAAAAACAAGATGTGCAAGATACTGAACATGCTAAAGCGCTAAGGTCAGTAAACTTTACAAATTAAGTCTGAATTCTGCCACTTTATGACACTGACTGTCATAAACTTAAATACTTATTTTATAAGATGCATGGGTCAGGATCAGGAAATTATCCTTGAAAAGGGATACTATTAATACATGATTAAGTTTAATTTGTGTTTAAAGTGCTTTTCATAATCCATCTTTACAAAGAGTACAATCACTGCAGTAAAAAAAAAGGAAAGGACGTGCCCCCAACTGCCCGGGGAGCAGTTGGGGGTTCGGTGCCTTGCTCAAGGGTCTCACCTCAGTCGTGGTATTGAGGGTGGAGAGAGTGCTGGTAATTCACAATCTCCACCTACAATCCCTGCCGGACCTGAGCCTCGAACCTGCAACCTTTGGGTTACAGGTCCGACTCTCTAACCATTAGGCCACAGCTGCCCCCAAATACAAAATGTAATAGTGGCAAAAAACTGTGAGGAACCCATACTGAAAAACGCTCTTCTTTAATATTCACACAATTGTACACAAACAATGTGTATGTGCGTGCGTGCATTTGAACAGATGCATTGCAACAACGTAGTATTGTGTAAATGTTGACACATTTGTTGTTGTTTTATTAAATATTTATTATTCTAGATGCTCAATTATAACATTACAATGTTTGATCTGGTTTGCCAGCATAATTTTAATGAACAGCTTTGTTAGGGGACAGACTTATATTTGCAAGTGGTGATGAAAAGTTAATTGTGTTGGGACTTCATGTTAAAGTTGGTAAAGCTGACGTGGACAGATGAAATTTTCTTCACATGAGTCATTTTTGTTTTATCTCTCTCTCTTTGGCCTTACTGGCTTGTAAACCCCCCTCACTATCAGACTGCTACCACTGATGTTTCATTGCAGTTATCAGTGTGCGGTGCCTTGGTGTGACAAGTCAGATTGTGCATGCTGTGTGTACTATATGACGTCAGTGTGAGTTGTGGCTCTCTGTGGGGGCACCAGTCTACCTTCTCTTCTCATATTACTATTATGATGGTCTTGGCATAGTATATATTAGTTTTGTTTTATGTTCATGTTACATTTTCCAGAATCATAAATCAGTATTATTGTACATTCTGTACAAAGAAAGGTGAAATCCATTATCAGTGATGTCTGATCTGGTCAAGCCTAAAGTCTGTCATCAGGTGTGAAGTCTAATCTGGTCAATTCTAAATTATGTCTGTTCAAAAGGTTAATTCTAACAGTGAATTAAAACATTGTGTCTGATACTATATAAGGTTGTACATGCATTAATCTCAGCAGGTGTGAGTAGGTTTTTGGAAACATAAGTGAATTGAATTGTCAGTGTTCCTAAGAGTAAGAGAAAGGACAGTCGACAGGGCATCTAAAGAACAACCTCATTGGCTGATAAGGCTGCACTCGCTCATTAATTGGTGGTGTCTTATTTTCTGTAGTAATGATGTCATCGGCAGCCAATCAAAGGCCTTGGTGACTGTGATTGGTGCGATCTGATTGGCTATTCAGTTGAAAATAAGATAGGGGTCTCCTATCATCCACGACTGATATTTACTGTGAGGTTTTACAAAATGAGTCTGCTCGTCCAATCTGATGATCACAATAGACAATAGCACTAAAACCTTTTTCTATCTTCATTTAGCCCATGTTGGTTTTGTTTGTTTGTAAGTGATAGGCTGACAATAGTATGAAATTATAGCTGTATGCGTTTGTCAGGTGGTGTGACTCTAATGTTGTTATGAGAAAATTTATCTTTGCTTGAGGCTGAATTAAACAATCCATATGTATTTTGAGGAAGAATCCATGTTTGACCTTCCAAACAAATACACCATACGTATCTTTGCCATGCAAAGCTATTAATTAAGATTTATTAGCTTTTGATTTAATCAGAATTTCTTGTTTAATGCATTTAATCAGATTCCAGTTTTGACCAGAACAAAAAATGCTCCGTTACAGTCTTGGTCTCTTTATTTTTGGGCTTTTGTATCACCAATTGTTATGGCAGAGTTTATAACAAATAGTCTCTTAGGGAATAGAAAATTCTGTGGAGTGTTAAGTGTAAATTGTGGAATTCTGTTTACGTTTCTAAACCAGTGACATATGAGACATTGGGGGAAGTAAGCACAGTGAAACAGAAAAGAGGAATCGTTCCTTTTTAAAGTGAAATAGAACAGATATTTTTTTATTTAAACATCCTTGTATTTATGGGCTTTGTTATTTATCTTGTGACTATTGCATACAGAATTTCAAAGATTTTGTAAGTAATGAAATAGGTTTGTTTAGCAAAACATCTTGAGATCAGTAAGAAATAGATATTATCCATAAAAATGTACTGAAAATATCCTGAAAATATTCAAGCTAGGCTTGGCAAAATAAGAGTATCTTACAATTTTCTGTCCTTTGGTAAACCTCTTACTCATTCTGAGGCCCAGTCATCCTTAGAATTTAGAAAACACTGTTATCACAGTTCAAAAGTGCTGACCAACCTTATCAATGTCCCAGTGTCTGTCTGTAAGTCGATTAATGTTTAACACCTCCCAGGTTACTGCGCTTGTAAATGTTACTTATGGCTCTCTGGCAAACATTTGAATCCTTCTGGAAAATGGATGCCAACTCCAACGTCCATTATAACAGAAGGTGATGAGATGGAAATGAATGGATGGGGGTTCAGCCTAAAAAATGAGTGACTTGGCAGCGAGAATATGTCTATTGCAACTTAATATGTCTATTTTCCATTTCTATAGGCTGGACTGTCTGTCTATTATGTGATGACTTGATGTAGACCTGGAATTAATTATTAATGAGTTTATTTTGGAGTGGGGGTTCGATTCAGTGGCAGCTGCCGGCAAATCAAAGGATTCACAGCTTGTCTGAGCTGCAGTATTGTGAAAGATAGGTTACGTGATTATAGGAGACAGAGATACAGTGCTTGGTTAAACAGAACAGTTGAATGTACGTATTCAAGGAGTGCATCTCACGGGCAAGTTGTGTATGTAGGTTAAGAGTGACCATTAAATCTGGTCCTCTACCTTGTACCTTCACTATGTGACCACATTATTTTGAAAAAGGGAATTTTGTCCCCAGTCATTCAGCTAGTACTGAACTCAGTCAGTCTGTGCAATTTTTGTTTGGCTTTAAGCAGAGGGAAAGTGTCTGCCTGGCAACAGTATCAGTGTTTACTAAACAATTCAAGCTCAACAAATTCACATCAAGACCTTTTTTTCTGAATTTAATTTCTCACCCTTCTCAGTGTGTTGTAAATGGAAGGGAAACTGTGTGGAATAACTGAGGGAAGATTTTCATCTTTTGAAAGAGCGACTGTCTCACCATGAGGTTTATAGATGTTGCTATTAAAGCTTGTGCAGGTTTGATTGGGTGAGGGACAGTAAATAAGTTATTTTCATTGCATTTCCTTCCTTATGGGTCAGTATTAATGAACAAAATGATTCATTTTGATAAATAAAAGCATTGTGCCAGTGGTTAATGGATATTGCTACACAGGGGATACGAAAGTCATGGAAAACATAACATTTTACTGGGAGAGGAAATCACAGTTTTCGAGTGCTCCATCATAATGCATGACATGTTTGCACTGTAAAACCATACACACATTCTTAACTTAGCATTCTACAAAAGGAATTTATCATTTAACTTGGTTGAGTATGTGCAATAAAGAAAAAGACCTTCTTTTTTTGTCATTTTCCATTTGTTGGTTAGACATGGTTTGTTCAACAGTTTCTGCATTTTCACAGGCACAAAACAGTGACAGTGATTAAAGATAGGTGGTCAAGTAATGGCTTTATAATAGCTTGCTTTTATAATTGCTGTTTGTGTGTGTTTGGCTTTCTGCTAGGCTGCCAAAACCACTATTGAGGCTACCATGCCCCTCCATTGTATTTAACCCTACTTGTTGCTGCTTGACTTTCTGATAAAGAAAATATTATTCCAATCCTCACTGGTAGCCTCGAATGTCTAGTGACCGGTCTGGGTTTTCAAATTTATTAAGCTTTCAACACTTTCCTCCATTCCTCTTGATCGCTGTCCTCGCTGACCCCTTGGCAATAGTTAAAGAAAACAAAGATAGTGTTCCTCATGTCTGTGCTTGTATAGCGGTTGAGCTGCTCCTTCAACTGTTCCTGTTCCCACTTTTTGAGTTGTATTCTTGGCTGAAGTGTGTAGGCCTGAGCTATTTTTGGTTTATTGCTTGAAATACCGGTTCTCAAAGACATGGAAAAACGATTTACTTTCAGAGAGATTTGGCTGTCTATTTCTGTGGTCAGCCCCGTCGAGGAAGTTAATGGAGTACATATGCGCACACATAAGCTTTTACAAGGGCTATGATGTAGTATATGAGCTGGAGCGACACAGTCACAATGTGGTGTAGGGTTGCCAAATCTTGACTGATACAAACTCTCTCTCTCTGCTCTGGAAGTTGATGGTTCTTCTCTGAAAGTTGATGGTTTATCACCACCAAACCATTTTGCTGCCACTAGCATGATTTCAAACAAAATCTAAACACTCTGTCTGTTTACCATCGGCTGGACAAACAGATAATCCCACCCCAAACTCATGCCATTGGTTAAGCCATAGTTATTAAGAGTGGGCCAGATGGGCCACTCACACAGATTGCAATTTCATTTGGTGTAGCCTATGGCACAAAAATGAATTGCTTCAACTAAGGAAAACTAACTGCTAAAATGTATGAAATTTCAAAAAAAAATTTACAAGCATGCATAGTCACACTCACATAGCACCTAACTGCTAATGGCCTTGAGACATATGAGGATTCTGTCCCTGTTACCTCGGCAACTCAAGTTCTTACATAATCTTCACACATGCTCGAAGGGAATACAGTACCTAAATCAAGGGACTTTCCGATTCAAAATGTACATAGCTCCCCCCTAAAAGGGCACCGGACTGGATACATTCCATAAGTAAAGTCCCTTTTAAGGCAGGTCAGTTGACTTGGCAGCCATATTGGAATTGCCCCTGAGCAGCTATTTCCAGTCATACTTCCTAATCTACTTAAAAAGGGAAAGACCAAATATATTGAAAACTGTAGCTTTTGGTTTTCCATCTAGTGGGCAAACATCTGGTAAACATTCACAAGTAAAGTTCAACCAGTTCTTCTGAACTGGTGACACACCGTGGGGATTTCCAAACCAGCTATTTATGATTGTTTACTAAGTCCCCCCCAGAGAGATTAGTTAGAAGGGATGACTTTTCTAAACAACAGGGCGTAAGAATGACCACTTTGAATAGACTTCTTCTTTGACCTTTAAATGGACGTCTTTCTCTGTCTACCTTCCTCTCTGTTCCTATTTCCCTCACTTTTGACCTGAGGCTGTTCAGGTTATTAAACAAACATCAGTTACAAAACACTCTTTTTTAATGTCAAAGTAAACATCTGTCTCACACAGGCAAAAAAACAAGAAAATACTTGGACGTCTTTGTACAAATGCTAATACCCTAGGAGAATTTATTTTCTTACAGTTTATTGGCTGTTTAAGGTGCTTTGAAATTCAACTATCCAATGAGCTGAGACATTATATGCAAATAACCCTCAGTCACATCCTCTTCCATATTATAGGCTTGTGTCCACTGCAGACTTTATATTTGAGGACAGGTCCCAGACTTTTGTCCTCTCTGCACAGGTTTAAAGATGTTTTGGGCATGTTTGGACATGTCTCAATATCTTCCACTAGTTTGTGGAAATCTTGCAGGGTGTTCAGTGTGAAGAGCGAACAGGTGCTGAGTACTTCATACAGGTTAGTACGGATTATGGAATTGTGGGATATTTCTGTGTGATATATATCCTCCAGTGTTTTGGAAATGTGTTTGGGAAATTATAAGATGCGAGTGGACCAAGTGATAGATCATTGTGAGTGCATTTCCATTGTCAATAGAATTTTATTGAAAAATAGATTTGGTAAATGTTAACCTCTTTGTAGTGGATCTGACTGTTTTACTTTGTCATTAGGTAATGGTCTGTGTCATCTGAGTTTGTATAAAGGCTGAAAGTGATGGCTACACTAAAAAAAACCAGAAATAGAAAATCTAAAACTAGCAGCCAAGACAAAAGCCGACACTCTTTCATCTCATCTCCCTAGTGATTGATTATTGCAATACCTCAACAAACGGTTACATGGCAACCCACCCAAAATCTCCTGCTGTCTCCTGGCTGTCTCTCTGCAGGGCTTTGTAGGGTTTAAATATTGAGACATCCAAAATGAAAACAGGACAGGTATTCTCTGACTAACCATCTCAGCTGAGACCATCAGACACTGACTGTTTCTGACAGGCATGAAAATGATGAATAGAACCGTCTCTGTTGCCTCAAGTCAAGATGTTTTTAAGACATAGGAATAAGCATTACTCTACAAGGTGGGTGAAAAGTAACTAGGCAATAAAAATTGGCTATAGAACTTGATGAAAACAGTGTCAGGATGAAAACAGTGTCTAAATAGACAATAGTAAATAGGATTTCATATTTCCGCGTTGAAAATCATCAAATTGCTGACAATCGTTCATGAAGGTCTTAAAACTAAGATATTGGCACCAGCAAATTGAATAGGCAATTAGTTCTTTAGAAAGATTCTGTTTGAGTGAAGCTTTTTCCTTGTATATACTATGTAGTGGTTTGCTATCGGCCTGGTGGCTTGGCAAACACATTCAATGCAATGCAGGGATCTGCTCAGAGAGAGCAAACCAGGCCAGGCTAATATTAGAGGTTACATATTGCTGATGGAGTTTTCATGTTCCCAGCATTTCTACTTGTTGACAGCACGTGTTGTGAACACGGAGTGTTTTTAAATCTCCCCAAGGTTGTGCGCGCAGATTACATTTTTGTACGTGCGTTATAACGAGTGTGTGTGTGCGCGACGAGCGTTTTTTGTCTATTTGTATGTGGGTCCCCTGAGGGTGAGTTACAACTGCTTTGCATGCTTAATCTAGCATGTATTTAGAATCTGTGTTTGTGCGTGTGATTATATAAGGGTATGTATGTTTGCTTGTGCAAGTGTGTGTATGACTAGTATGTTCATAGGGCCTTGTATGTCTAGCTAGGTCATTCTCCTCTACAAAAACATGCCAGCTTGTTTTTGTAGAGGAGATTATTTGAGGACAGGCTTGTACAGCCCCATGCAAATGTGCTTACTCGCATCACGCCTAATGGTAGCAAGGCAGATATGGGCAAATTAGTTTTCCACTGAAAGAAACTAATTAGTTCTTAAAAGAGAGATAATGCACAGCAGCTCAGAGAAGCCTTTTCAACGATTTTTTTGGTTGGTTTGTGTTTCTTATATGTGTGTTGTTTTAGCTGTATGAGAGGCGGTGCTTGTGTTGTGCTACGTGTTTCTTCTAGTGTGCTTGGTCCCTTGCTGACAATTTTTCCTCCTCCCTCCCTCCCTCCCTCCCTCCCTCTCTCTCTCTCTCTCCTTCTCTCCATGTGTGCGTAGTCTGGGCGCCCTGCCAAGTGGAGTGTGTTTTTTGAATGAATACCTGATGAGGCTGCTGAGGCTGACTGGGGGGAGGAGCCGTGTTCTCCAGAGCACTGTGTGTGTGTGTGAAGAGCAAAAGAGAGGGTGGGAGAGAGAGAGAGAGAGAGAGAGGAAGAGAGCGAAGGCTGGCAGTCTGTTTGCCTTGCATAACATACGCTGTAGGTCTCACACATAGGGCTAGTGAAGCAGCGCAGACAAGGGGACTTCCTTTCCCCTCTGCCCTCCGAGCGATTGTCGAAAGAAGTGTAGGACAGTCAAGACGGGGGGGGGAACATTGAACATGGAAGAAAATATACATCAAAGGATTGTGTGTGTGACCTGATAGCAGGGCTAAACCTGGACAAAGGACAGCTTGCAGTGGATAGAGTGAGTTACACTTACAATGCAAAGAGGGAGAGAGTTGTTAAAGAAAAGGTAAGGTTCATTTCAAAGATATCAAAGCATCATACCGTTACATGGAAGATTTATATATTTTTAATTATATATGCTTACATATATATATATATATATATATATATATATACTGTAATATTCTCAGCCAAAGTGGAAAGGAAATATTATAAAAATGTTTTTTCGCCATTATTATAGCTATAGCTAATAACAGTCTTTATGTTTTGCAGAAATAGTTGCCTTCCATGTCCAATCACATACAAATGTGTTTTAGTGTTAGTCTGTATGTTGTGCTCCTTTGCTTATAGCGAAAGAGAGCGAGAGCAGAGAAACAGGCTTTAGTCATTGTAAAGGCAGCAACAGCTCTGTTTGGATTCATGTCTAGCTTAGGACTCCCTAGACTGCCTCTTAAAGGGACAGACACCCATATTAAAGGTCGTTAAGTGCAACAAGGAACTGCTTACAGGCACTACAATGACGAATAAAAATCATTTGGCTCCTAAACCGGCATGTTTTTTTAGAAACAAAAGACGTTATTGTGAGAGTTTGATTTTAGAATGGCTATGTTTGTGTCTGTGTACGTAATCGTCAGTTTCCTTCGCCTCAGTCATCTCTGAGATGACATCATTGAAAAGGTGTCACAGCATCCTGCAAATATCATGTTCCTGGAGATTTTACGTGAACTTTATTGTACATAGGGAACAAATGTCAGTTACACTGTTTATGTGGCGGCTAAATGTGTAAATCAGGATATTATGAAGCCATTGTTTCGTATCAACTAGTGAGACATCTTATAGTAACATTGCTTTTGTTTGTGTGTTAGTGTATTTGTGCGATGTGTGTGTGTATGTATTTGTGGGAAGGATGTGTGTTAGTGCCATCTAAACAGCAACAGGCCTGCAGAGTATTAGACCTACTGTTAAAGAACTAGAAGGATACTGCAGGTTAATCTTTCTGCCTCTTTTACTCACACTAT
>JAZGTJ010009935.1:0-18741 GCA_036877575.1 Botia almorhae | reverse complement strand
CAGTTGTTGGACTGAGATATCTAAAACAGAGAGAGGACGAGTCAAAGTTTCAGTGCTTTGGATGAGGCTGTTTTTAGGCACGACTTTCATTTATTTCCACTAAAACACTCTCCTCTTATATTTTCAGACTGGGAATAAAGGCCACTCATCAGTGGAAGATGCCAAAACCACCACGCAACCGTACAAAGCAGTGGAGGAGGAGTGGGAACAAAAACTGCAGTCTCAGACTATTAGCTAAGAGGGCAATGGATGTAGCTCAAAAACTAATATGACCAATTTGAAGTAATAACTTTTCATATGCAACTAATGCTGTAATTATGCGGCTTTTTCACTTCACAATGGAACGTATGAACTTCTTAGCTGTAATGGCTGACTTGAAACACCACCAGGGGGCACTTTGGTTTCTGTACAAGAGAGGTGACGTTTTAACTCGTTTTATCTTTTTAACAAGTTAGAACAGTCACAGTTTTTAATATGCAAAGAATTGGGACATCTGGACAAGCCGTCCTAATGGATCTCTCTTTGCGTACAGGATCTCAGAATCTTTCCAGTAAAGTGGCAGTTAAAAGTCGCTCTCCTCACCGCCTGTCTTTTTTCCTCATGGCTGACAGGATGAGTCAGCATTTTTCTCCTACTGTGAATTCAACACCGCCACATGAATTACGGCCCCTCCTGTATTTAACTGTCCAAATGAACAGGGCTACTGCTGTTTCTAAGATTATAGTTAAAGCTCCTTTTCCTCCAAACCCACTCGATCATCAGGCAGTCTGTGTTTAGGAATCCAGCTGCACCACTTTGGTGATGTTTGGGAGACAGTCAAATCTGTCTTGCCCACCAGTTTCCCAGCAGTTAGAAAGATTTGTGATTTCCAGCTTTTACATGTTTAGACTAAGTTTAATATAACAGTCGAGCCAGAAAGCTTCAATTTAAATCAAGTGTAACACATTTTAGTATTTACATCAAAATCCAAGCATCTATCTCTGTATAAAAAAAGGATAAATATGTTTGGCAGTTTTGGCATTTAGCAGTAACAATGACATGATGCCATTTGTTTTCAAAAAATGTTTTCTGGTGACATCAGCGAGCAGACCTCAACATTTTACAAATATTCCTGTATTTGGCAGATGCTTTTATCGAAAGTGACTTTAAGGTATACGTTTCATCCTAGTTTTGGCATTGTTTAGTGCCACGTTTTCTACTGTTTGAGCAGTGTTCTGATGCAACAACTACCATTGTAAGTGTAGGCATTGATCTGACACATGATATACAGTAGTAGCAAACAAACCAACAGCACAGACTCACACCATTCATTACCAGTGTGAATGAATCTTAAACTGTGAGGTTCTTTTTATTAAATGCACATGTGTAGCGGATAAACAGCTAGAGATTGTGTTTAGCTTCTGTGTTTCACGCAGCACAGTGTCCGGATGACTTGTGTTAGTCATATTCTATCAGATTTACCTCTACCGAAGGGCCATGCAACAAGATGGTCTAAAGCTGAAGTCAGCAACCTTCTTGATGAGACGTGCAATTTAAATATTTTCTTGTTAATCACCATGGCAACATTAATTATAACAAGTAGATTTCCATCGCATTTGAATCTTAGATCTATAGCAAAGCATTTTTCATGATAATGTAATGATCATTGTAACCCAATACTAGCTGGGGGGATAAATAAGATGGGGACGAACCCCATCTTATTCGTCCATGTTCAGCATTCCTACAGTAAACAATAATAAACAAATTCGACGTAATGTTTTTTTTATTGTAATGTACTTGATATAAAAATCTCATGTTCTTCTTACTGCTCTGTGTATGAATACCCTTCATGTGCCAGTGATGTCCAGCAGACCTGAAAGGTCACAGCAGATATAGCAGAACTGAAGAGAATTTTGTATCTTATCGGGGTATTTGGCCTTTAAATATCTTTTAATGACGCTGGTAAATCCAGCTGATGCCGGCTGGAGCGGTTGAAATCTGGTGAAATCTGAGTTTTAACGGAGTGTGCACGACAGTCGGCGTGATTTCATACTTTCCGAGCTGTGGCTTGGACATGCACAGTAGAAACGTCTGTAAAACGGATCAAGATCAAGCCCTCAGTGGCTGGCAGGCAGATGTGATCCTGTGGTAAAGAATAAGAGCACCCTCGTTCATTACTAAAGAAACAGCAAAACACATGATCCAATAAATAATGTACTATAGTTTATGTTTGGAGATGCTCTACGGCTGAAGACAAATGCTTTTTCCTGTTTTGACTGAAAATCTGTTTTTTACCCCAAATTTGGCTCTTTCTCTATTTTTAGACTTAAAGCTGGAATCTGTCATTTCTGTTAAAAAAAGTTATTGAGCAAGTATATGACAGATCAGTGTTAAACACAATCTCCTTATCTTGCCCCATTTCACAACAGTCAGTTTATAATGATGATTTAGAATTTGAGCGGTCGGGTCTGATTTTGCAGGACGTGTCCATCTGTAAACGGAAAGGAAACGATTCGGCTACTTTATCGCGTATAATCCAGGTACCGTAGATATTGCGGTGTTTGTAACTTGTTCGTACAGCAGTTGTTTAGAAATCAAACGTGGAAAGGCAAAAGTTACTTATTGCAGCTTTAAACAGTTGTACAGATTTGTTTAATTAACCAGGACAAGTTCTATTCCTGCTTGGACTGAAAGTTTAAAGACTAAATTTGTACGTTCAGCATTGTTTTGTTATTTGTGATGTAGACTCCAGTGTTGATATGTTAAATTCCTCTAGTACCTGACAGTGTCAGAGAATGCGATGGACAAAAGCCGTATTTATCCCGCTTTATCCAGGTGCATTCAATAATTCTCATTTCTGCCCTGTGAGACAGTGAGTTGTCTGTGTGATGGTTTGCTACTGTTTTTCCAGGAGGCTAGTCTCTGGTCTCCGTGTGCGGTCGACTTCACAGACGTGACTCACAAATGGATTAGATTCAAATTTGCAGATATGAATCATTGCTGATTCATATATCAAAGTCACTCCGAATGGGTCATTTCTCAGAGTAAGCATTTGTCTCATTACTTAGGTATCTGGTTATTAGAGGTTACCCATCCTAACACAATTTTGTCTTTGTTTGGAGAAAGTGGTTTAAGTGATGGAAGGTCTGTATTTATATACCACCTAACACAGATGTAATACAGTGTTCACATGTACTCAGGCATTGGTCCAGACTCTGTTTCATTGAATGTTTACTGTTTTCAATGCTTACATAACTGTTTAATTTACATTTATCAAATAGTATTGAACCAAAGCATTCATTGTGACACCTTACCCTCGGTCCTTACCCTCGGACTCTTGCTCAATGCAAAAAGTAATCCTTCCTTTAAAAAGAATCAATGGGGAAATTCATTGTGGAAAATATTTCTTTAAGACGTTTATTTGTACCATTATTAGTATTAAAAATTAGCTTACATTTCAGCGTTTAAGGAAGAGGTTAATTAAAATACATAATTAAAACACGTTATACATTGTAACTGGGGGCATACAAATTTACAATTCGGTAGGTTTCCATTTTAAAATACAATCATGCCTGTGTTAAGTTTTGGAAAAAGTTTAGCAAATAGCAAATTTATGAACTACAAAAGAATCCTGCCAATCAACGCCGGTCTCCCTCCTAATTCAAATTATGGTTTTATTTAAGCATGAAAACAGATAAAATGTGCACCCTTGTCTTTGTAAAAGCCCAAGAGCTTTATATCCTTTCAAATGAACTCTGTCATTTAATCATTTTAAAAGGCCCAAACAGGATCATTACAGGTGTTGAATTCCGGTCCTGGGTGTGTAATTTCTTATCCATTGAAAAAAAAAATATTTTTATGAATAATCTCAGGTAATTCATGTCATTTCTATAAAAAGCGGCTATGCTCTCTCTCTCTCTCTCTCTCTCTCTCTCTCTCTCTCTTTCTTCGTCCCATCCCTCTGTCTTCATCGCGCCAAGGGACAAATAGGAAAATGAACCCCGTTGGTTAAAGCGAGTGTTCTTGCGCGTTTATTCCTCCTCTCTCTTTCATTCTCTCTCTCTTTCCTCTCGCAGCGGACAGAGCGCGCAGCATCCATCCTCCTCAGCGTTCAGTCAATGAGACTTATACGTGTCTCCATCTGAACGGAACCAAAGAGAGATAACCCCGAGACATTTCAACACAAACAAACTGAGGTGTGTGTCTTTGAATTGCTACTAAAAATAACATTTAAGTAAATTCAATTTAGCGGACCGGTGTGTGGCTTTAGATTCACTTCACGCGTTTTTGACTCGGTTCATTCATTTGTAGTTTAAGTAGGCGAGTTGTGCTTATGTTCAGCATTTTAAGTTTAATCGCGGTGTAGCACACGCGCAACGAAGCACATTACTGTGCCGAATATTCATGTTGCATCATCCTACGTGGACTGACTGGATGGCTGTTGATCTTAACTTGCCTATTTGTTATATATAATTCACTGTTATGCAGAAGTATTATACACAGCAGTATTCCTTCAAAATGTTACATAAAAGTTTGTTTATTGATAACAGTCGGATTACCTATTCCTTAAGCGTCTGCAGTGAGAATTAATATTCGAATGTGTTTGTACGGTTGTCATTGTTAAGTGCAGGGTAAGTACTCTACACAGCCGTGTGTTAAAGACAAGACACCTGTTCATGACATGTATACGTGAAAGTATGTCTTGAAATTTAAAGCTCGCTCAATGCCCAAAAGTACAAACTGCATCCAGCATAAATGAATATGCTGCAACCATAGCAACCACCCAACCTGTTAAAGTATATGTTTATCTTACACAAACAGATCTCCAGTACGAGCAGAAAAAGTGTAGTTGTTGCTTATATTGTGTATCATATACTATGTACACTAGAATACGTAATCATCTTAAATGAATATAGTGAAATTTAGGTTAAAATTAAAGTACAAAAAACTGGTAATGCCAAGCATTCTATAAATGTTATTAGCAATATATAAGATCCATGCAACTATGGAAGGCACCTCCTTCAGTTTTCGTTTCAAATTTATAACCACATTATTGTTATTGTGCTGCGTTAATTTCAAACTATAACATGTTGTAAATATGCAGTCATATTTCTTTAATGTGTTTGTATTGTATATAACTTTGTATTGTTTACCATTGTGATGTGTGTCTGTGTATTGGGAATGAAGCCAGTACTTATTTTAATAGAGAGAGTCTGCTGTTTAAAATGCCAGTTTATGAGCTTGCTGAGTTTAGACCCTTTGTACATCTCAATATTGTGCCTGAGACTAAATGCATTGTAGGCACAAAATTAAACATGGACAGGCGAAAAGTGTGTGCCACACACCTGCTTGATGATTTTGAATTGTGGAACAAACTACGAGACAGAGACAGGATTCATAAGTCACTGTTTGGTTTACGTGTGCAGTGATTCCAATGCTTATGTGAGTCAACTATTTCTCTATTGTGACATTGACTGTTAGTGTCTAGATTGTGCTAGATTTGAAATCACAGCACTTTATTAGCTATAGAGTTCCACTCTAGTCACTGAATACAATCGCCAGTACGGAAATCACAGTGGCTCAGCTCGCTTCCATAGAGCTGAGGTGTGTGTCTATGCGCAAATGTTTTTCAAGCAGTTATATGATTAAGAAATGTTGATCTTTATTTCCATCTGACGGATTAAGTTAAACGTTAGTCCACATTTACCCTTGCTGGTGCTGTTCTTTTGCAGACTAACAAATATATGTAGTCAACAAATAAACGGATGCTTTTTTCCAACCTTATATACTTTACAATGACCAGCTGTCATTGGAATAATTTAATCTGGCAATTTCTCTTATATAAACTAGGTGTCCTCAGTTTCAATCACCTGTCTAGATGTCTGTAGCTGAAGCACTCACGCAAACGCCCGCGGGACACATCTGACCTAATTTAACTGTGCTGCAGTCATGACAATTCCAAATGACTCAGTGTGAGGAGGAAGGAGACAGGCGTGAGAACCGCAGTGAAAGTAAATGTCAGTAGGACGTGGTTGTTTTAGAGACCCTAAAAAAGATCGTTTGATGATCGGAGACTAATCTTCCGCTATTATATCACTATATTCAAGAAACAGCTAAAAACCTGTAAAAACCACGAATACCTGATATGATTTTGAACTGAAAAAAGTCATTTTTTACCCTTTAGCCCATTCTCCTCTCGCCCAACAGGTATTGTCTAGAATATGCTTTAAAATGTTGCAATCTTGGTAACTGTAACTGTTTATAGCTGATGTTATTGTCTCCTTATGATTTATCGCCTCACTGTTTTACCTTTACTGTTTGGATTAAAGTGTCCGCTAAATGTAGATGTATTGTTATTGATTTAATTTGGTTTAGTTTTAAGGCTTCAAATGCAATTCCAATGTGTGTTCTTTAGTTTCTTGCAAAAAAATTTCATGCTAAGATTGACTGCAGGCTTGCCTAGTCAGTCTATGCCACAAATGAGCCACTACAGCCTGCTGGTATTTACCCTCTCTCGCTCTCTCTCTCTCTCTTTCTGGAAGCACTGCTGGTAACTAGTGGTGGACAAAGTCACACTATAGTTATGAGAGATTAGGAGGGTGGGTGTGGCACTAAAATAAAGGAAAGAAACGGTTCTGTCCATGGCCGAGCTGACAGATAACACATGGAAAAGTTAAAGAAGTAAATTATAAGACAGCAAAGGGAAAATGCTTAACAGAGCTGCATGCCACAGAGTGTGTGTGTGTGTGTGTGTGTGTGTGTGTTTTTATACAATCCCATGTCTGAGACAAATAATGGGAAGTTATTTCATGGGGTTCATTTTTGTAAATTGGCTCTTGAATCTGTTCTTTTAGTAAAGCAGTCTAAAAAGAGCAGTGCAGCAGTGATTTAGCCCATAAAAACCATTGAGAACCTAAACTAGTCATTTAATTAAATCTATTAATTAATAATAATAATATAATTAATTAATAACAGTAATATAGCCCCGCCCCCCTTTTTTGCCCTACCGAGCGTGTGGTGACCTCACTTCTCAGCTGTTTTTTTTTAGGTGAAGTCATTGTGTATTCCAGACAGCAGGCGTCCGTAGAGCTGTATGCGTAAGCACTCCTGAAGTTGCTGGGTCCTGTCCTCCACATTTGCCCTCACGGCAATCTGGCTTTACTCCTGGCTTATTAAAATGTGGTCGCATCTGGTGGCAATGCACTCAAGAATAGCAGAAGACATACAGACGAAACCTTTGCAGATATATGCAGCATTAAACGTAAGAGCAAGAACGTATTAAGTTCCAAAAGGTTTGGGGGACAATTAGTATATAGTTTTGAATAAAAGTTAGAAAATGGCAGTGTAATGCTAAGCTCAGCTGTATAACCTTTGTTCAGATCGCTCAGTGTTAGTTTTACTTTATTAGGTGCTTCCTGAAAAGTGCCACAACAATTCTGAGCTTCTCTTCTTTATTAAAACTGAAGATTAAAGCCCAAGAGCTTTAAAGGAGGTGCTGTATCTGAAACAGCACACACACTGCTTCTGCACGGCAGTAGTATTTAACTTCAATTCATCCATCCAAATTCAGGTCATCCGGTTCATGCCAGTTTCCATGACTCCCTCTCTTTCCTCTTTATTCCAGCCATGTACCGTTTCCATGTACCCATTACTCTGCATCGCTAAAAAATGCACCAGAGCTTCCTGCCTTGGTGCGTCTGAGGCTTTTGTGTCCTAAATTCTGCTTTTCTGGGCTTTGTAGTTTCTGTCGTGTACTTACAGTAAACCACTTCTGTTAGATCACAGAGCTTAATGGAACATGTCTTGGGTAGACTTCCTTTTTCCAGTTGAAAACAAGAGAGGAAAAGGTAACGGAGGTGTGGAATTGATTCTTTGCATCCAAGTAGACACAAAATGTTTGTATTTAAATGCATACAAAGACATAATTGTATACATCTCAAAGTTTATAACGAATGTGGTGCTCAACAGACGTCTGAATTAGGTTTTAATATGAGCTGTTCTCAGATCATTGACCAAGTTTTTAAAAACGTTCTTGCAGTAACTTTTTTACCATCATGAATCAAAAACATTGTTAGTAAAATGATTTAAAAAACAGAATTAATGAAGTTTGAATAACATATAGCCAAGCAATAACGTTAATACAACGTTTAAAAACTGAATGTTTTAATTGTTCCTATAACAATCAAAATAAAATTGTAAACATTTTTGTTACTTAAAGAAAACATTACGGAAACATTCTTACGACTTAAAATTGCTAGCTGGAAGACAACTGAATTATTCAGCACTCTTAAAATGCCTGTTTTAGTTTAACAGAGTAACAATTAGATACGTAAATGACTGGTTTTATTGGATAAACATCTTTGTAAACATCCTGCTGTTAAAATGACAGTCAATGACAATAATGCAAAATGAATGTAATTAACTTTCATTTCCTCCATAATACCTTCTATCTTATTTAAACGTTGGATGCATTTTTACAGGACATGAAAATAAAACAACTCACTTGTGTATCACGTGTAGTAGTGCAGAAACGTATTTAATATTTTTACATTCTCTTAATATTTACGATTGGTCAAAGTAAATGCAAGCGTCTGTGCACCAGTGATACATCTAATTCTCTTTTCTGGCTTCATTGAGGCTCGACTGTGCGGTTCATTCATTCAGTCTTTACAAACGGTATTTCAGTGGCTCTAGCAGGTGGTCTTTTATTTATTTATTTCTCCTGTCTCACTTAGAAACCATCTACCCGCAGAAAAACCATTTCCTTTCACTGAGGCGTTTAGCTGAACACGGCTTATATTGTGCTCTCTGTGTGGTTTAAGAAATGCATGCAGACAGGTGCATAAAGATGACACAAGCGGAGATGGATGCGCTGGTAAAGAGATGCTCATGTCTGATGGTTCGTCTGTTCGGTGACTCGTCTGAATTCTGAGCACATATAAGAGCCCCTAAAGACCCCCGAGGGTCTGAATCATGCCAGCTGGACGTAGCAAAGGGGTTGCCAAATCCTGCTTGTCCTGCAAACCCTCAGCTCATTACGAGTTGTGTAAATGTAAAGCCACAGATGAACTCCCTGCCTTCAAGGATAAATTAAACAAAAATGTTATTTTGCCGAAGTTATAAGTTTGCAGAGACTTCTGGGTAAAAAGAATGAGCATACCCTTTATAATTGTGCTGTTGGTCTGTTTTTGACCATTTTGACCATTTTGTTGTTGTTTTGAACCATTTTATAAAACCAGGCTTTCAACCAGTCTACAAATATACTGCAGCAGATCCGTAGAAATAATCACACACTTTTCTTAAACATTTTTATGCAGTGAGAAATCACACAATCTGGCACCGGCAAAAGCACAAAGAACTTTCACTCCTTTTTTTCATTTTCTCACACAAGGCTGTGTCATTTCCCTCATGAATATTCATGAACTTCCAATGGAACAGAATGCATTACATTGACAATTTATGTTATGCTGCACTTCAAGACATGTTCACGTCTTTCATTTATATTTAAATTAACCAAAAATCTTATTTTGTCACTTTGACTTTGCAATGTCTGTGTCTGTGTCTTTTTTTACTGACATGCTCTCTTTGTTCTGGTCTCAGATCAGCGATGTTCCTGCATCTACTGCTGTGTGCCATCTGCCTCTTCGTCCTGTCGTCTTCTGATGTGCTCAGTCCGGCCACAGGTGTGTCTTATGGGACAGGATTAATGATATATGCCACTTAAGGTCACAGACAGTTTTATAAGGCTACCATACTGTACGGCCTCACAAGCTGCATTAGAAGTCAAATCTAGGTCAAAATTAACAACTATTATTAGCTGCTGCTAAGTGTTAGCAAACATGGGTTATATGAACTCATACTGATGAAGAGTCTTCCCTGAATAGTCAATTCAATAGTGTTAAAGAGATAGTTCACACAAAAATGAAAAGTCTAATACTATTTACTCACCCTTATGTCATTTCAAACCTATGTGACTTTACAGGGCCGTGCAGAGACCTTTAAAGGGGCAGGTGCTCAAAGTATAAAACGGCCACGCCCCGTTCCCCGCTCGCTGTAACCTCGCGGTAACTCCTTCCCGGCGGCCCCAACCGCTGTGCGCCACGCCCCCTCCCCCCGCTCGCGGTCGCGAATTTGTTATTTTTATACATTTTTTATTTTTAATTGATTACAAAATATAATTTTAACAAAAGGGCACTTTGATCACTAGGGGCCAAAAGGGCAGGTGCTCAAGCACCCTCCACCCCCTCCTGCACGTGCCTGTGACTTTATATGACTTTTTATGACTTCTGAGGAACACAAAAGAAAGTATTTTGAAGTACATCGGTAACCAAACAACATCACACTTATTGACTTCCACTGAATGGACTCAAAACCACTGAGGCATTTCTTGAAATATCATCTTTTGTGTTCCACAGAAATAAAAAGTCTCACATGTTTGGAATGACATGAGGCCGAATAAATGTTTCATTTTTGGGTAAACTGTCCCCTCAAACTGCTGAGTTATTAGCATCTCATGTATTCATATCTTTTCTCAGATGAGACCACATTGTTACAAGTGACCATTCCTGTTATCTCCCCTGTGTCTGCCATTTTGGGGGACTCCCTGACTCTGCCCTGCCTGGTCACCCTGTCCCGCACTCCCTCTCTGGGGCGGCATGCCGTACTTACCCAGCCACGGGTCAAATGGAGCTTTCTGTCATCAAACAGAGAGATGGAGATCCTAGTGGCTCGTGGGGAGAGGGTAAAGGTGAGCGAGTTGTATAAAGGCAGAGCGTCTCTGCTCAACTATGCTGCCTCTTCAAATGATCTCACGCTCAGACTGGATGGCCTGATTCACAACGACACAGGCTTCTACCGCTGTGACGTCCAGCACGGCTTGGAGGACGCTCACGACCAAGCTCAGGTCAAAGTTAAAGGTGATTTTAAAGTCACTGTCCATAACAGAACTTTAGATCTTTCCACCTTTAGTCAGGAGAATAACCAGTACCAATAACCAATTTTTAGGTTGTAAAAACGTTGATCTAACATTTCCATTATGTAACAAAAAGGTTTAAAATGTTATTTTGAAAGTTCACGTAACATTTAAAGTGTCCAGTTTTTTTTTTTTGATGAGGTATTGAGATTATTGCTTGGTTGAATAAAAAGAACGTTATATCAAATGTTTTTTAAATTCTGTAATGTTTTTTTAACATTTCACTAGCAACATAAAAATTAACATTTTGATATGTATGAAATAACTATTCTAATGTTACTACAAGAACATTTTTGATAACTTTAGAAGAACTTTTAGAGAGCGTTGGCCATTGTTTCAAGAACGTTCCTTGTTAGTTATGTTAAAAATAATGTTTAATTAGAATAGATGTTCTCCAGGCAAACTGGGATGAGCGCTGACATGCTGTGTCTCCTCAGGTGTCGTCTTCCTGTACCGTCATACCTCAAGTCGCTATGCCTTCACTTTTGATGAGGCCAAAGATGCCTGTGAGCACATCGGAGCTCAGATTGCCTCTCCAGAGCAGCTGCTGGCTGCGTACCACAGCGGCTACGAGCAGTGTGATGCTGGCTGGCTTTCAGATCACTCTGTGAGGTGAGTGGACTAACACTAGCATATATTACTTTAATTGGTTTTAACTGTAGAGAAATGAGTGAACCTGTAAGATTTATTTGTATGGTTGTGTCCTGTCAGATACCCAATCCAGATGCCTCGTGAAGGCTGTTTTGGAGACATGGATGGATTACCGGGTGTTCGAAACTATGGCACGATGGATCCTGATGAGCTCTTTGATGTGTATTGCTATGTGGAAAACATTCACGGTAAACTGTAAATTGATTTATCTTTATAAACTGTAAATTGCTAATATTAAAATACCTGCAAACAGTCTAATTATCTGCTTGTAATTTTCATGCTCCCAGCTAGCTTTTGTTATCGGCTTTTAGTTCATATACATACAATGCAAATGATTGTGTACAAATTCAGATTTGCATGTATTCCAACCTCTTTTATCCAAAGCGACACAATACAGTTCAGTATGTATATACAATTTTCTGTATGTGTGTTTTCAAAGGTCATGGGTTATCGAACCCATGACCTTTGCACCACTAACGCAATGCTTTGCCAATTGAGCTACAGGGACACAGAGAGAATGTCAGACTTTCAAACGCATTGAACTGGTTATGCGATCATTGATGTAATCTGTTTTAGGGGAGGTGTTTCATGGGTCGACCCCACAGCGCTTCACTTTGGCTGAGGCTGAGGCGTACTGTGAGCAGCAGGGAGCTCAGTTAGCCACCACCGGTCAGCTTTATGCTGCATGGAATGATGGCCTGAACCATTGCAGTCCGGGCTGGCTAGCTGACGGAAGTGTTCGCTACCCTATCATGACCCCTCGGGAACGTTGTGGGGGCGCTGAACCTGGTGTCAAGACAGTCTATCGTTTTAGCAATCAGACAGGTTTCCCTGAACCACACTCTCTCCATGATGCCTACTGCTTTAGAGGTATTTAGAGAGGTGTTAACCTCGCACCTTTGGTTTCATGTGTTGTACTGTAATGAAAATATAGTATAAGTTTTATGTCAGTTCACATTCGTACTACCCAGCCAACAGTTTTAGGTTGCAAGAGCGTTTCCCTAACAGTTCTATTAAGTAACGAAAACATTAGAGAACTTATTTTGGATGTTCTAGGAATGTTAAAAACTTCCAGATAATTTTAAGAGAACATTATCAGAACATTCTGAAAATGTTTTCCATTAGCTGGGTGACCTGCAATTCAAATTCAACAGTAAAACCTTGGTAAATGTGTCTATTTTACTTTTCTTCTGAAGGTAACAACAACTCCCAAACAGTTCCACCTATAGATTATATAGCCACAGAACCGGAGAACCAAGATCAGCATATTGTGACTTTATCTGACCCCCTAGAGGAGTACAGTGAAGAACAGGTCACTCAGCAGTCAGAAAATGAGGCTCAGGGAGCTGTTGAGTCGTTCTCCATTTACACCACACAGACTACTAAGGAACCCGAGGAACGCAACCATACCTCAAGCCCTCAGGATCATTTTATTGCCAGCACCAATGGAGATCTCACCAGCCCGCCCAGCACGGACATTAAGCTGGGGTCCACTGAGGACATCTGGAAGAAAGTAGATGTCAGTCTCATCAATGCTGAGTTTGTGCCAGAGATTTTCATGGATCCAAATCAAAATCATTCCATGCACGAGAAGCCAGCTTCACCAGCTAATGGTGTGAATAGCAGCAATCATGGACACCAAACTAACCAACCGATGCCTGACACCAACTTAGAGCCAGGAGAGCCTATTGACTTCATCCCACCTACCAAAGTTCAGTCTGACACAACAGAGGAACCCTCTTCTGAACCTGAGGAGATACACGGGTCCAAACACCTCCAACCCATGCCTGACACCAACCCAGAGGATGAAGATGAAGGTCATACAAATAGGGAGACCACCATGAACACTGAGGGCGCTACACTGGAATATGACTCAAGCAATGGCACCACAACTCAAGAGGTCCTCTCAGGTCCCTCAACATTCCTTCCTGAGGAAGGACCCAATACTACATTAGAGGAAAAACCAACGAATGCCACAAAAGCTCCAGAATCTGATGAAGAACTGGGTTTTTCTACAACTCAGTCCACCTTAGTAAGCACATCCAGCCCTGTAGATAGGTTGGAGGGTTCAGGTGAAGAATTCATTCTGGCATTCACAGAAGAGGCGGAACATCTCATCACCTCGACATCTACATCTGAAACAATGACAGAGAGCTTCTCATTACCATATCATAACAATACTAGCCTGAGTAAGTACTTCATGTTTCATTGTGGGGTTTGGCATAACAGTCAATATAAAGAAATGTTGCACCAGACATTTTGAGTATATCACTTGAGAAAATACTACCCAGCTAATAAGGTTGTAAGAATGTTTCCTTAACGTTTCCATTAAGTAAAAAACATTTAAAATGTTACTTTGAAATGTTTAGGAACGTTCAGAACGTCCAGTTTTTTTAGATGTTGTATTAACATTATTTCTTAGTTATAAGAACGTTATTCAAGCATGTTTTAATTCTGTAGCATTTTTAAAATGTTCCACTAACTAGTTAAGAATAAAGTGTTTGATATATAACTGATATATAAGACAATTCTACTAACATTACAGCAAGAACATTTTAGAGAACTTTATCCAACGCTCTGAGAATGTTTTCTGTTAGCTATACCATATTCACGCTTTATGTTTTGAATAATTCCTCATGTTTGTGTTTGATTTGTACACTGGCAGGTTATGAATCCACACATGAAGATTCTGGTGAAGATGATGGTGCAGGGACCTCAGCTGAGACCGTTCCCATGTCTCCTGGTGCAGATGATCATGTCAGTGATGACATCACTGTAAGCACAACACTTCGAAGTGTGAAGGAACCTGACTCATCTGAAGCCTCTGGTGATCATGATGATGTCCTGCCAGTCATACTGTTGACCACCCCTGTGCCTCGCCTGCTGGGCTCACCAGCCACACGAAGGCCAGTACAAGTGGAAATTAATTCTCCAGGGGAGACGGAAGGATTTTCTTCTGAAAACAACATTGCGGCTGTCCTTGGAACTGTGGAAGAGAAATTGGAGAAGATGGAGCAGGAAGGTCTGGGAGAAGAACCCAGTTACACCACATCTTCTGAGCTCAATAATTCGACTGCTACTGTTGGTGTGGATGGCGCTCATGAAGATGAGTCTTCAGGACAAAAAGAGTCTTCAGAAACTTGGTCCTCAGCTACAAAGGATCCAAATTCAAATGTGACCACAATCACACCCTCCATTCTAACAGATATGCAAGATCTTAATGATACCAAAACTTATCAAGATAATCAGACCAGTACTGTGGGAACTCTTACAGGTCTGGAGGTCACATTACTGCCTGCTGTGACTCAATCACCTGACTGGCAGACTGTGGCCTCTTCTACAAAGCCAGGGGAAGTCCGAGCAGATGTGGAATTTAGTGGGGAGGCCCCACTTCCCACAGATGACATCCAGACCTTGGATGAAGATGACTCTACCAATGCACCTGTCGAAGAACAGTCTGAAAATGAAGGGGATGAGGGTTATGTCCCCACAACTGAAGCAAACATAGTCAATACAGAAGATAAAAATGATGTAAAAACCACACCTGACTCTTCCACTCCACCTCTCAGAACAACACAGAGATTATTGGTCAGGACAGGCAACATTTCAGGTAAACATATCGTAGTAGAGTTAACAATACCATCAATTTAGACTGATCTTAACATTCCAGCTTTCCAGCATCGTTATTTTTATTTATTTAACTTTATGTGCTGTACAGAATTTTACTTATGGTCGTTTTATCCATAAAGTCAATTCTGTTGATATTTCATATGCCTAGAACTATTGTTCTATAGAATAACTCTAAAGCTCACTCTCCTAAAAATCTGCGAGGAATAGTGCCATCTATCGGTAAATAATTTATATACATTGTATAAACTTTATCATACCAAAAGGGGGCGCTACCTCCTCCCGGGTACAGGCAGATATATCTCTTCCACGTTACAGGAAATGTTGTGACCGACATGTACTAATCTGTATCAACTGATTAGCATTCTGTCAGACTCCATTGCAGACAAACATGTTTCATAAGTGTGTAACCCCCATCACAATAAATAGTTTCAGTGATGCACGCAAAAGGAGTTGGTGTAGTGGGGACGTGATGGCTGGATACTGATAACACCACAAACTGAAAGAAAAGGCAATGTTATGTTGTTATGGTGCTGTTATGTTGTGGTTTTATCCAGATAGGACTTAAAAGACGAAGACTTAATTTGCTCCCTTTTAACCGCATAGTAGCAACATCTCCTGTGGTTAACATGAACCTATTGATTTGTTTAATAGCTTTCATGTAACAGCACTTAAAGGAGATTGAATTTATATGTGCCATATTTCAAATCAACTATAACAAGCTATAAATGGTCTTTTAGATGCATGTATGGAGAACCCTTGTAGGAATGGAGGTACCTGTGTGGACAGTGAAACGGGCCCTAAGTGTCTCTGTTTAGCCACCTATGGAGGAGACTTCTGCCAGACAGGTGTGTAACCTGTACATCTCATTCTGCTGCACTGCTTATCAATTATGCAGTTTTATAACTGTAGTGTATATCAATATAATTATTATAATTATATAAATGAGTGTATTCTTGATGGTAAGACAACATTCTGAAAGAGCCTATTTAAAACCACGCTAAATTACAATACCTTTATAGCGAATTGCAATGTTGATTGAAAGCTTTGGATTGTTAAATTTCTTATGAAAGTCACTACCCAGAACTCTTTCTCTGCGGTGGAATAAACTTTCAACCCCTCCGATTCTGATACCGTCACAACCTTTAAGAAACAGCTGTTGAGACACCTTTTCTGTCAACTCTAAACTTGAAACTAGAAGGACATTATTCTTTACATTTCTGTAGTTTACATCTGCTGTAGCTTCTGTGCCATTCTAGTTTAATGTTTAAACCTAAGTTAAAACTATAAGTATCGTTGGCCCCTGCCGTAATATGTTGCCATATATGTACCTTATTGTTGCTTTGTATTAAAGCATCCTCAAAATGACTGATTGTGAATCTGAATGTGAAAACCACCTCTTGTAGCCCTCATGGTTCTCGTCTTTCCACACAAAGATCTAGAACATTGTGAACCAGGCTGGGAGAAGTTCCAAGGGTTCTGCTACAAACACTTCACCAAACGGCAAAAATGGGAGGTGGCAGAGCAGCACTGTCGCATGTGTGGTGGACATCTGGTCTCTCTTATGTCACCTGAGGAGCAGGAGTTCATTAACAGTACGTGGTCCAATGACATTCTTAGACACGCCTCTTCCCGATCTGATTGGTTTGATTGTTATCAAATGATGGTAAAGATTAAAACACTCATCTGTATTTCCTTGTAGAGTTACAGGATCAGGTGATCACATAATTTGATCAATTGTAGGACGATTGTGCTATGAATTCATACAACATTGTTTCAAATTGGTGAAGGATATACCACCTGCTGTCTGTTGGAATTACAGTATGCTTGCTATAGCTTGACTATACAGTATATAACTGGATGCTAACCACGATTTATATGACTGTATATGATAACAATGTAAAGAACACACAAAAGGAATAGTCAGGAACACACTTCAAAAGTCAGTGTCGATTACAGTACACAAAGGAATTTAGAAAAGAACAGGGGCTGTTGACATATCATTGAGAGGTTCTGCATTCTGCAGAACCATCGAGACGTTAAAGAACCTGTCATCTTAATGCAAGTGAATGAGGGTTGTGTGTAACAGGGTTTGTTATATACCATATAATGCATCTGGGTTCTAAACTAGAAGTGGAACCTGTGTTGTGTTTTTATGGCAGTGTGTGCTGGTTATATGGTTTTGTTGGGCTTTTCTCTTCGCTTAGATAAATACAGAGAGTATCAGTGGACGGGTCTCAATGACAAGACCATTGAGGGAGATTTCCGCTGGTCAGATGGGAATCCACTGGTGAGTCTGTTGAGATCTCCTGGTTTTATTTACCAATCTGCATACTAGAGTATCTCTCCAGTGCTATGCAAGATTAAAATTAGAGTGTTACAAATCATAATAGGTTGGAAGTAAATCAGCAAACATGTACAAAGATCTCTCTCTGAGTCTTCCAGTCTACCATGGGGAGGCCCATCTTACATTTTTGATATATATGGTTTATATATCATATATATCAAAAATGTTATTCTTAGGTTGTTAGTGGAACTTTGTAAAAATGTTACAGAATTTATTTAAGTTTGAATAACGTTCTTATAACCAAACAATAATGTTAGTACAACGTCTAACATACTGGATGTTTTGAACGTTCCTACAACTTTCGAAATAACTTACGTTTAAAAAACGTTTTTGTTACTTAATGGAAACGTTAGAGAAACTGTCTTACAACCTAAAATTGTTAGCTGGGTCTATGTTTATGACTCCTTATGCATCTCCTGCTGTCTCTGTTTCTAACAGCTGTATGAGAACTGGTATGGTGGACAGCCAGACAGCTACTTCCTGTCCGGGGAAGACTGTGTTGTCATGGTGTGGTATGATGATGGGCGCTGGAGTGATATCCCCTGTAACTACCAGCTCTCCTATACCTGCAAGAAGGGCATTTGTGAGTACAACACCTTCTACGGGGGTACTGGGGCTCCATGGGGACAAGACTCATCATTAATTGGATTCTTCTCAGCAGCGTTCTGTGGCGAACCCCCTGTTGTCCTCCATGCTAAAATGTTTGGACGACGGCAACCAAGATTCAAGACAGATTCACAGGTGCGGTACCACTGCCATTCAGGCTTCATCCAGAGACAGAACCCTGTTATCACATGTCAGAGCAATGGACAGTGGGAGAAGCCTCAGATCACATGTACACCAGGTGAGTAGCAGTAGAACACATGTAACCATCATTTTATAAGTCAGTATCTAAATGTTACAATATATTAGACACGCTGTATGTCCACAGAAAGTGGTAAAGTGCTTAAGTTATCATAAAGATCTATTTTTTGTCTCATGGTACTTTATGTTTTGCTCACAGTGGGACCTGCATACTCAAATGGAGAAATTATAACATGGCCCACTGGTCACAACGAGGAAATAGTTATAGAAGATTCAACGACTGCAAAAACAACACCGGAGTATTTGGAAATAAAATGGAACTTTTAAAACGAGTAGCATTTGACCTAGCATAGCAATAGCA
>JAZGTJ010009934.1:0-18741 GCA_036877575.1 Botia almorhae | reverse complement strand
AAAAGATGTTATGTTTGGATGAAACAGTAGCTTTAGGTCAAAGGGTAAAGCTCCTGTACGGTCTGACATCATTTAGTATTGCGACGATAGAAAGTATCGTGTCTCTGCCCTTTCTCTCCTTCATCCCTTCTTCCATTAAGGTTCCTCTCAATGTTCTTCCTTCGTCTCTCCTCCTCTTCCTCCTCTCTTCCATACCTAGAAGATGTGATGTTTACACACAGTCATTTGGCAGATATTTTTGAATGTAAGACAAATAAGAAAAATCACAGTTTCATGTTTAAAGAACTTTCTTGAATGTTTAATGTTGAGCTGCAGTGTGTTTTAAACAACGTGCTAATACATTTACATTGCTAGGTGCAAATCGCTCTATGATACCATCACATTTGAAGTGAGAACTGATCTCGCTCTACTGCTGATGGAGCGACGCATCCAACTGAGTTAGCAGGTTAATCTCACTCACCGCTGTAACCGAGCCCGCTGGTTTAACAGACAGATGACACATTCAGACTGAGTTAGTCTGGCTTTAACAGAAACAACAAGAGGCAGGAACGCCCAAAATACATCACACATAAGAACAGAATCGCTTCTAATGACAGAAACAACACGATCTTGTCACACGGTCACAGCAGCTCGAGAGAAACGAGGAGAGTTTGTTCAGAACTGTGAGTACTTCCCTGAAGTCGCACCAGAAGATTTGACTTACCACTGAAGATCAGCAGTGAGTGCTTGTTTTTAAAACCAGTCGCTTACAAACAATTACCTGTTAAAGTTACACTGTTTGATGATCTGTACTATTTATCACAGTAACTGTTGTTTTACAAATCACATTTAAAATGTGTGTTTTATAAAGCACATTTAGAGTGTTTATGATGTTGGCTAATATGATGTTAGCGTTTCTTGTTTCTTTGTTTGGCTTTGAGAGTGTGCGTGTTGGTTTACATGTTCAAATGTATGTTAAGTGATGTTTCATAAGGCTGCAAAAAACAATGAGGATTATTTTGGTCATAAAAAGTTAAGAAATTTTCGGATGTAGTAAATAAAGAATACTGCATCATTTTCTAAGCGTGGGTTGTGCAGATAACACCACAATGTCTTGTTTGAGTTCTGGGCTGGGAATGTTTACTAGGTAAAGCAGAAGTAGTAAAGTTTCTGGGTTATTTTGGATTAGGTTTGCGATGAGTCAAATTCTGACTAAGTAGGCAGGGGCTGTAGTCTCAATTACCATTAGATTAGAAAGAGATGGCCAGGATTCAACTGACCGTGTGTTGACTCGCTTCGATCGGATCACAATCTCTGCGCTGGATTAGGATTATCAGCCTGAGAGATGCTTTTAATGAGCAGTAATTGAGTCTCTCAGACAGATTGTTTTGAAGCAAGGAAAACTGTTTCTTCCAGGCAGTGATCCTGATGGTGGGCCAGAATTTCCAGCACTGCTTATGTGGCTTTTGGACTGAAGTCATGCTCTGCTCCTACAGAGTTCCTGCTGAGGAACAAGGCTGGTGTCTGGGAGGTCAGCCATTTTTGAACCGAGTGCTGTCTTTATTCATCCAAACCCATTTTCAAGACACTGAGAGGGGAACGACCCAAGCTGGCAGTGTTTGCTCTAAAACAGTTTAAATAAAATGTCAGTTTAAAAATAAATGTTGGGGGTAATTAGGGGTATTTCACAATACTGCATAAATATTCTCCTCTGATGCCAGGCATCAGAATCTTTTGTTATATTTTGGACACGAACATGAGGAAATTTGATTACAAATATATTTGTTTCTCCATAAACTTCGGATGGTACGTTTTCTATTTTTCAAAGTTTGTAGTAGATGCAGGTCAGGGCACGTTTTCATAAGTGGACTGTTTGAATGGTGTTAAAGTCAGTTACTTGTGGTACAACGACAAATAAACAAGCGTAAGTTATATAAAGCCACTTGGGTAATTTCTTCATGCCTTCCTCTTTGTTTTTCAGGCACGGACTCTTGTCATTGGACCATCTGGTGTTGGACCCTCCCCCTGCACAGAGACAATAGCTGTTATCATCCCTCCCCCCTCCTGTTTGTCCGCCCCATACATATGCAAGACTCAGACACGTACGCGCTCTCATGTTGACATGCTCAGCTTTATAGGGGCCATGAGGCATTTACAGGCTTTTTGTGATTGCTGAGGACTACTGCAGGGTTCCAGTCAGGTTCCTTCCAGCTATCAGACTCGGCTTCCCTCCTCTTGCAGCTGTAGTGGAGCTTCATGAAAGCTCAGTAGATCATTGAGTCATGAAGACACCAGAGGACCACTGGGAGTTTTCACTGGGGTTTGTTTAATAGTCGAGCAGACTGCCAGTAAGGAAAGTGAATCAAATCGAACCTGCAGCAGGTGGAACATCTCATCTAGGAGGATAAGCGATATCCCTGTTTCTCATCAAACACGTGAAGTGCCTTCATCGAACCCTTGTTTACACCACAGATATCTGCTCCACATATCTAATACTTCTCTGCCAATCCCTGAAACAATCGATTTGTTTAGGTTCTCCAAGGTTCCACAGACCCATCTACCTGATAGGGTTTAATCATAATATCACGGCTGCAGTTGTTTTTTTGCATGAGAGTTTGCATGTTTTCACATGTTTATGCAAAAGTCTGAAGAACCTACATGCGAGGAATGAGACCACCATAGTGTTCCTCACACGTGTCAGAAATAAAATCACTTGGATTCTTCTTTTGACTCTTAAACTTGGGGTACTGATTCTTTTGCTCGGTTCCGTCACCATGCTCACGCTGCAGTCCAAATGGCGCTACCTGATCATGCTCCTGGGGGCCCAGTTGGTGGTGATGGCGATTCTCTCCAGAGAGGGCTACCAGAAACGGGTGTCATATTTTTTCAAAATCTTCCGTAAGACTGATTCTATATCGGGGCATGCCGGTGGGCGGAACCACACGGATGTCTATGCTAACCTCTCCCTTTTGGGGGGCCCCGCTCTCAGTAAAGAAGACATGCCCTACTGCCCTAAGAAGTCTCCTTTGATCGGTGAGTTTGACAGCTTCTCCTGATAGTGTGTTGTTGGTCTAAAGAGTCTAAAGTCTATTTTCAATTTATCATCTAAGTGTGTCTGCAGTTAACAGGAAGTGTCATGTAACTTCCTTACTTGGAAACCATGGTCTTAGAACCGGTGATCTAAGAACTACTGGTCTTAGAACCAGTGGTCCTAGAACTGCTGCTCTTAGCACTGCTGCTCTTAGCACTGCTGCTCTTAGGACCGTTTGTCCTAGAACATGGGGTATTAGAACTGGTGGTCTTGAAACCAATGTTCTTAACATTCAGTTTTTTGGTTTCTAACTAGTAAAACCTAACTGAAATATATTTGCTATTGGCTAATTAAATATGTGCATCTGTATGACACCAGTCTTAACAGGTTTTGGGTTCTTAGACTTTTTTGAAGTAAAGACAAATGCCAGTAAATATTCCAGTAGATGTTCACACTTCCCTTTTACATTCAGGTGGACCAATCCGTGTCACGTTCCCATCCGGACTCACACTTGCCGAGGTGGAGAGGAAGAATCCACTTGTGGTGCGCGGAGGGCGTTACAGACCCCCGAACTGTGAGGCACGTCACCGCACCGCCATAGTGATTCCTCACCGAAACAGAGAGCACCACTTGAAGTTCTTGCTCTACTACCTGCACCCCTTCCTGCAGCGCCAGCAGCTCAGTTATGGCATCTATATCATTCACCAGGTATGTTTCCTGCAGTGACGATGCGAAACCTTTTTCAGACTAACCAGAAATGCAAAACATTTCTGCTGGTTTTATTAAAACTTTCAAGTTTTATTCGCTTGCCAAAGCACATTTAACTTGCGTGATGATTGTTAATTATAGACGGTTTCGCAGCTTGTACAAGGATGTAGTTGCTTGGTGACGTCTCAAATGTCAGGGTGTGATATTACATAACTCAGTTGTGCCTCCTGGCGAGACGATGCTTCACGGTGAGGACTTGCCGTCTATGTAGATGCAAACCTGTACACTTTCAGAAGTTCCCTCACAGGTCATCCACCCCCAGCTGGTGTGATGCAGGATTGTGCTAGATGAACACCTGTTTCATAGCAACACATTCCACACATGTATTCGGTTAATACAGTTTTTTGCAGGGTTGTAGCTGCACAGCATGAAATAGTTGATGCAGTTAGATTATTTTTGCTCGGCGCGTTTTCTTCTTTTGATGAGGACATTAAACGTATTTAACGTGTTTGATTTATTTCTGTCAAACAGTTGAATCTGTTTAATTCTTAATCAATAAAATGTATTAAAATATTTTAATAAATAAAATTTTATGGCAATATAAAATATTTTATGATTTATTAAATCATCATAAAATTATTTAATTTGATTTATTTTAAATAAAAATTAAATCATTACCATTAAAATATAATAAAAACTGAAATGCATTTAATCAATCTAAAACGGTGATATACATAACTGTTCGAAGTGTTAAACCATTTCGTTATTACAAACATTGCGATGTGCATGTTTGCATTATTTGCGATATTTCAATTTATTGTGCAGCCCTGTTTGAAAGAATAGGTTACCATGAGCAGAAAATCATCTCTCTGTTTATATTCAGGGCTCTGATGTTTCCACCTCACGGCAAGAGGGCACAGATTAAACCATAATCCTCATTAATCTGCCCTCTGATTCCAGACCCCCTTACATTAGATTCAGTTTTCTGTGAATTGCTTTGTCTGGGTCAGTTCTTGTGCAGCTGCATTCATCCATTCGTTACATACACTATACAAAAACACAATATCTGGTTTTCATTATTGTAGATTCTTCAACGTTAATACCGGTTGTTGGTTTTTGTTGTAGGCGGGTAATTACACCTTTAACCGAGCCAAGCTGATGAACGTGGGTTTTCGTGAGGCCATGAGGGATGAAGACTGGGACTGTCTCTTCTTCCATGATGTGGACCTCATCCCTGAGGACGATCGCAACACCTACGTTTGCGACACGCACCCCAAACATGCCGCCATCGCCATGGACAAATTCGGCTACAAGTCGGTCCTTTACATTTTGATGCATTTAAAGCATGTTGTCCTGCAAATTCACCTAAAATGCATTTAGGATTATTTGTGTTTGTTTAACTGTAAATCAAACCGACCGACCTAGAACCTTGTGCCAAGTTTCATAGTTAAGTATGAAGCAGTTTACATTTGTTTCTGTTGTGCATCTTTTTTCTTCTTCCTGTTGTCACTCAGGTTGCCTTACAAAATGTATTTTGGAGGAGTGTCAGCGCTGACCCCTGATCAGTACCTCAAGATGAACGGATTTCCAAACAATTACTGGGGCTGGGGTGGCGAGGACGACGACATTGGAATCCGGTGAGCGTGTGTGTTTTAGGGTTGGAGAGGGGCGAGTGTGTGGTAGATGCTTTGTTTTATGTGTTTGTGTAAAAGGAGGATTCTGTGTGGGAGGGGCTCTTCTCTTGTGATGCTGCTGGCCGTGAGCCAGCTATCTGTCTTTGAACAAAAGGTGAGGTTCAAATCCCGATGGCTCACAGTGTCCACATCTGTCGGTGTATTAGTGTCTCTGAGAGCGCCAGACAAACGTTTGTTCATAATTTATTGTCGTGGCCTAGCGCGTTCTGTGACGCACAGACCTGTGGTGTTTACGTGGGTGTTGAATGATGCGTTTGGCCTGTTGTTTTCTGACTTGAGCTGTACCGTAATGCAATAGTGACAAAAATACATTTATGGGATTAATTGCAATTAAATATTTTAATCGTTCGACGGCCTCTGCGATGCATCACAAAGTGTGTTAACTGTAAATAAATAAATAAACCAATTTGAGTAGCGGTTAAGAAATTAATTCGTATTGATTTACCAAAGCATACAAACAAAGTTACAAAATACAAAATTTACTGTCCCGTTACTGCGTAACAACTGCGTAACAGGAAGGTGGACATATTTGGATGTAGAGATTGTTCTTCTCCTCTTCTCTGTTCTTTAACGTTCTCCTCTCTTTTCTCAGTGTATCACTTGGAGGGATGCTGATCAGTCGTCCGTCTTTAAAAGTGGGCCGTTATAAGATGATCAAACACAAACATGACAAAGGAAACGAAGTCAATCCCAAAAGGTAAAACTGCCCTTCACCAGCCTGAAGAGAAGCGATTTTAAAATCTCCTTCTGTAATTCCTCTTGCGTTTGTCAGATAATGTACTAGCAACATCCTCTTTAAAACCATGACATCATCACCTGGTACTTCCTTTATCAGCAGTTGTAAAACAAAAGTTCTTTCGCGCAGGTTTAACATGTTGGCAAAGACGCGGCACACGTGGAAAGAGGACGGTATGAACACAGTGGAGTATGAGATCGTGTCTCGGGACTACGAAGCGCTTTACACCAACATCACAGTCAACATTGGCACAGAGGCGGGTCTGCATCCAACAAAAACAACCACTTCCTAGTTCAATTCCACACCGAGATCCCCAGAGACTGGAGTCCCGGAATGTTTTCCTCACACGCACATGCCCAGTGACTCAAACGGGATCGTACACCTTGTGCCACACAGCAGACTTTTCACTTCCTGTGTACTTTGGTTACCATGGTTACTCACCAATTGTCTCCTCTCTCCAAAGTTTGACGTTTCTCTCTCACTGGTTCACTTTATCGCACGGGAACTGACCTGAAGGCCGGCAGGATGGATGCATTTCCTCACAGACAGACATATTGATCATCCTCTGTGCCCGAGGGCACCGGTACAAACCTCTGTTGCCTTAAAATAAAGCTGCACCCTTAGTGTACATTTCGTTGATTGTGACTGAAGCGGAGGCCTGGCTCCGGTGAGACCAGCCTCTAGAGAAGGTCGATCACTTTCTGCCACGTGTCGGAAATGAAGGAGCAGACTGATGTTCTGCTTAACTGATGTTGTTTGCTCCTCTGCTCTGTGAGTCGGTTCATTTCCTGTTTGGTTAACGAGTACCTTTGATTACGTACTGTAAAGTTGTACGGGCGGATGGAGCCACATTTTGTTTATCTTCCATTTTGAGTAACTTGATCAAAACTGGCGTCTTTCGTAGTAATAACCACTTCACATACGCTTATATTTGTTCTCTTTTTGTTTAAATGTTTATTTCCAGTTTGTCATAATTGCCTTTGGTTTTTTAGTAACAGATTTGGCTGCCTCGTGAATTACTTGAGACATTGTATTTTATCTGCATGAGTTTTGTTTGTATGATTTACTGGATTGTGTTGTGGCGGTTCGGCTCTGTTAGGGATAGTCTTGTTGAATGTTCCTCTTTTTCGGCTCAGTATCAGCGCAGGTGGCATTGTGTCCGTGTGTCAGTCGAGCTGCTTTTCTAAAGATCGCAAGCTTCAGGAGTCCCCAAAGCTTTTGCACCCTTCTCAAAAGTTTGCAGAACATGCTAATGATGCTAACTGAAGTTTGAACTGACTCTGTGTTTAACAAGTTTCGCGTTTCAACCGAAACTGGCCAGCAAAGCACTTTAGCCAAGAAAGCTTTGAGAAGAATGTTGTCGGTTTGGAAAAATAAGTGAATTCTCAAACATTTAAATGAACAACGAGGGACTCTCACAGAACCTGTGAGGAACATGTACAGCTCGTATTGCACCCTAAAATCGCAAGAAATTGTGTTCAGAAATTTAAAAACCATTATGAAAATTAAGCCTGTCTTAGGACCATTAAGTAGAATTTAGAACCATTTGAGACATGTTAAGCCCCATTGTAATTTTTTGTCATTAAAACGATTTATTTTACACACAATTCTGTAAGAACACTGTTCTAGTAATGAGGATCTATTGATGATCGTAACAGAATATACAATGTAAAATATAAAAAGTGAGAATACTACACTAGTGAGTGTGGGGGATAATTTTCTTCCAGCTGTCACAAAGAATAGACTTTATTTTTATGAAATATGTAGATACCTGTGGGGGTGAATTACAGCCTAGAAGTTCATTACAACATTCGACTGCATGTGATCACAAATTTGCAGAAAAACACTCGACACCCAAGAACATGTTTGTACAATTTCATATTTAGATTTGTATCCCATGAATTTGGGGGAATATCAGCAACCGTTGTACTCCGATTACTGAGAACCCGATTGAAATACGGCCTCCGTTGGCTATTATTAACCTCACGTTTGACATACCGACCTCCTATAGCTCATTTCACCTCCGACTGTGAGGCTTCAGTGTCCAGATCCACATACATTTGAGACCGCACGTGTGTGTGTGTGTGTGTGTGTGATGTTTGAGAGACGGACAGAACTCGATGACCATGTTATTAGTGTCATATTCAGCTGTCCTCTGAGTGAATGCAACAGTGTCTCTCTCTCTCTCTGTTCTGTGTGCGGTTGGGAACCTGTAACCCCACACAGATGGTAACATGTATTGTTAGTTACTGGATGTTGTAAATGCAGAGATACCAAAAACTCTTCCGTTTATTTTGTAGGACGCATGTTTTAGTGTTATTTGGGCTTACTGCTAATAGTCTTATTTTCTTTTGTTTTGTTAACGGTCAGGTTTATTAAATCTGGCTGAAGGTGTGGCAGTTGTTACGCGCACACACACTTGATTTGTTTGGAATATAATGTCTGTTTCTAAGATATTCTTTTGTATATCACATTGAAAACCTATATTTGATAACTCTTAACGTCACCCTTATGAATTCATAGGCGATACTTTAGAATAGGATCAGTTGTTCAGAAGAGACAGATATATTTTGAGTGATATATATATATATACAGGTCACAGACTGCACACTACTCAGGTGGGGTGATGAATCAGACGTGTCTAAATGTGCCTTATTGGGCTTCAGTAATCTAGATTTTAGTCTAGGTTAAGTTCTGATCTGGGGCATTTGTTGCTGTTGTCTACAATGTCTGCACATAACGCAGTGGCCTTACAATGATTTAATAAAACAGTTAATGAATAAATGTCAGGTTTCTTTTGACTGGTGAATTTGGGACGTGTGCGATTCCTTCTAAAGAGTTCGTAGAGCTGATCAGTTATTTGCAATGGCTGATGGATTTCACTTTTGGCAGAAACTTTTTTAAAAATCTTGTCAAAAGAATGACAAAAAAAGTCAGTGTTTTTACCCCTGGGTTATTTTACTGTACACTATTCACACTTAGCCAGGGTTAGTAATTAATCCTTAGTCAAGTTGCAAGATTTCACACTGTTCATCTGTAAGTAGAGGGTTAATGTCTTATTTACATTTTTATGAGGTTTACAAGCACAGATTATTCAAGCACAGAACGCAACCTGTTCTAATAATCGCTTATCCATCTGTGGGAATGCTGCCATGTAAATCTGTTCTGGTTCTCTTAACTGCAGTGTTGCAATAGCGTTAATAATTCATTTTGAACGTTTTCCTTTACATGCAAAAATGTGAAAACCTATCAAAATTTCTGCTACTGTACAGAGTGCTTTAAAATTTCATGAAGCAAGCAATGTTTAGTGTGATCATTGTTTATTGCTTGTTTGTAACTGTAGCCCAGGCCTTAATCACCATTGATAGAATATATTACCAGTCTTAAAAATTGTTACATTCTTGGCTGTAACATTCTAGCACTACAATTTAGGGTTACCCTGCTTTAAAACTGGGCTATCTAACCCAGGGTTAAAAGTGGTGCTTGCCACCTTTCAAAACAGTTTTCTATTTATCAGAGATTAAGTTTAGTGTGTCAAGCTCTTGTTGATATGTGACACTTCCACATATCGATTAAAAGTTTTTTTTAAGACTACTCAAGCAACAACAACCGGTGTGCAAAGAAACTCTTTATTACGCTTTATTACGCGTTCAACATGACTTACATTAACCAATAAATAGGAAAGAGGAAACCGCATGCAACTGACAGATCGCCGCTGCCATCTTGCACAACACAAGTTAAGGCATTAAAATTTTCCTGACACTGTTGTACCTGCTTGAACACTGATCACAAGTACCCGGCCGACGTCACCACGACACCAAAGCATGAAGTTATAAAAGTTGCTTGTCAAATAACAGGGTCACCTACTACTAACCAGCAGCGTGTCTCTCCGTTAGCGTTCTCACATATGGCTTGATTGAATTTTTCCTAACAGTTAACATGGCTATAAACCACACTGGCCAAGTACCTCAGTTAGTGCACTACAACCCGTTTAGAACGGACGCTTCCTTGTATTGTGAATAAATGAACTGAACCGGGACTGGACTATCCCCTTAACTTCCCGTGTGCGTATAGCTTTAGTGTTGAGGGCCTTGTGTTGTCCTTCTCACAAAAATCATTTGGCAGCAAATACAAATCATATCAAACGTACTGTATAATTATCATTTAACATAAAAAAGGAAAAACAAACATTCTGAATCTGAGATATCCCATCATATGACAATGTTACAGTACGTTGTCTAGATACAGCTAATGGTACAGGGACGCTAGGATGCGATTCACGAATACGTCGAATGCAGGGTATCAAAAAGTACAGTCACTCAGGAAATCAAACGTCCCACAACTCAAAGATTGCATATGTTCTCCTCTCTCTTCCACGCTCAGGTCTCTCTTCTGGCCTTCTTCTTTCTGACTTGTTTTGGAGGCTCCCAGTTCTCCTCGGCTTTTTCTAGAGGGAAAAGTATTTCGAGATTTTAAAAGATGAAGTCTATTCACGTCTAGAGTTAATTGAAGCAGCTCCTTGCTCATTCACAATCCAGATTAAACCGTGCGATAAAATCGAGATAAAAGGACAACGCCACAAGCTGGGTTTCAGTTGGTGTTCCTACAAGCTCACAGAACCGCTTTCACGTGATCTAAAGTCTTGTTTGCAGTAAATACTTGTTTAAAAAAAGATTAAAAGCCTCGGTTGTGCAGTTAAACAGGATTGGTCGGTAAATCCCAGCACTGTGCTCATATTTAAACCCGGCTTTACCGCAGAGCTTTATGCTGTTATTGACAATCAAAGTAAATGTAAACAATAGTCTATTTACACAGTAAAGTATTCAGATTACTCCATTGTTTACACAGTAATCAGATAACATTAGCATTGCACCGCAACAGTTAAATAAAATGAACGCAGCCATTTAAATGCGTAGCTATTTCTACACGTTTAAAATTGTTTTCCAGATCTGTCTGTATTTTGACTGATCAATAACAGATTTATGTACACATATAACAGGAAAATAAACGAACCTGGTTTAATGAGTGAGGAATTGGGCCATAACATTTGCGCTTAAAGGGATAGTTCACCCAAAAATAAAAACAAAAGTCAATCACACCCTCATGTCATTCCAAATCTGTACACAAGAGGATATTCTGGATATACCTCAAAAAGTCCAAATGTTCCTCAGAAGCACAAAAGTCACACAGGTTTGGAATGACATGAGGGTGAGTAAATAATGGAGGAATTTTCATTTTTGGATGTACTGCCCCTTTAAATGCGGACAGTCATTTTCTCTGAGGTTTAACCTACTTTGTGTTGGTACAGATGCTGGCCTGTCAGTCGGCGCGGGTGCACTCATCCTCTGCTGTGTTTGTGCTGGAGCTGATGACACAGCTGGTGGCTCCACCTCCACACGTGTCTGTGGGCGAGTATGACACGTCACATGACCTGCAGTCCGAGTGCTTCGAAATCTTTTGATATTGTTGCTATTAACCAAACAAATGTTGAGAGAGAAAGAATTCTCACCCCTGCTGAGACAGCCAAGACGCTTCCTGCCGGGCTCTGTGCCTGCGGTCCGGCGCTCTGATCTCTCTCTGCCTTCACTTGGGTCTGAATATGATTTAAGACATAATTAAAACAGAAACGTTTGTCATACTTTCACCAGTGGCAAAAATGTTACCAAAGAAAACAATTTTGACTCATTGGAAGCAAACCAGGCCAACAGGTTTAAAAGCCGATACGTGAATCTTGCATTTTTGTTAAAGCTCTCGTACTAATTATTCAGTTAAACCCTATTTGTAACGTGAGCTGCTGTCTGTTTAAATCGTCTGTTTGAAGCGGGACTACTTTTCTAGGTGGATGAATGCCTGGTGATGTGTAAGCAACATAACTCCTGTGGGTGGGTTTGCTAAACAGTGCTTTACAGTAAGTTACGTCACAAAGACACAAGTTTACAGACAGGTTCAAGGTCAGTGAGTGACTATCACATTAGTCTTATTCAGACATATAACATAACTTGGTTGCTGTGCCTTTAAAACAGTGTGTATAACTGCATGTGCCTTACTATAGCTTCAAGAGTGTAAGTGTTTCTCTGTGGTGATCAACGTGATTATTGGTTATTATAGAACTGTTGAGTTTGTAATATTCTCACCTGCGCCGATGGTCCAGTCACTTCTTCCGTCTTCTTCTTTTTCTTCTTCTTCTTTTTGGCTTTCCCGCTTCCGGGTGGCCCTGCTTCATCTTTTTCCTTCTCCACATCAGACTCCAGCTAAAGAGCGAGAGGAACGCATTGCTTTCACATCATAACCGCACCAGACTCTATATGAAGCCATATAGAGTTCACACAAGCCAAAGAAAGTGGATATCAAATGTGCTAAACACCCTTAAATTCCCACATGCTCTCTGTTAAAGCCAAAGCCACAGGAAGTTCTGACCTGTGGCACTGCTGGGATTGGCTGATCCAGAGGGGCTGGAGCTGTGCTGATTGGCTGTTGCTCCACATAGTTCCCCCACACCTCTGATGGAGCGTTCCAGTCGCCCGACGGATCTGCAGATGCAGTGTCTTAGGAACACAACAACAGCTCTTAAAAGGTACCTCTGCTAAGCATGTGTGTATATAAATGTAAATATAGATTTTTAGGAAGAAGTATAAATTCTCACTTAGTCCAGACCACTCATCATCAACCTCCACCAGGGGCTGCTGAGAACCCCAGCTCAGATCAGGGGCTAAAAGACAACAAATGGAACGTTAAGCACACGTTCATGGAACGTTTGCAAATTAAACGATACATTCTGCAGGAAATCATGTAGGTAGCGACTTGATTTCTCTGTTGGGATTTTATTGGATTGTGAATTTTAGGATACAATATGACTGGTGTGATATTGAGGTGTAACACACTGTAGTCTGATGTTAACAGTGACGCTTGAGCAAGAAAACCAGTCGCTGAAAATGGCTTTAATTCCAACTAGAGTAATAAACCAGGAGTGAATACTAACCAGCTGTTAATCCACTGAACGAGACCGGTATATGCGATCCATCCACAATAGTCCACGAGCCTAAATTAAGACAAATATTTTAATAAGTATAATGTTATTTAAACAATTGTTTTCATTAATTATTATTAAGTAGGACAGCAGTATTATCAATATTATTGGTAGTAATAACATTACTAAATATTATGAATGCAACAGCAAATATTATTAAGTAGGTTTCCCAGTTGCTGGATGGGGTAAATTCAAGGCATGTACTGGTTTGAACTCATGTTCTGTACCTTCCATATCCTGTGGCCAGACAGAAGGTTCGGCTGTCTGACGGTCAGCAGAGAGACTCATGCTGGTCCAGCTCTCTGTCTGAACACTGGTCACCTGCGGAGGAAACTGCCGGCTGAGATCATTCCAGCCAGGGCCATTCACAGACAGCACCTCCTCCCAACACGGGGTCACTGTCGCATCATGAGAGAGGCGAGAGAGTTTGTCAATGCATTATCTCTGATGTGTGTACACACTGGTTTAGGGAGACCGTTAGGCAATAGGCTTAAAAATGTATTTTATTGCTTGTTTTAGCAAACAAATGACTCAAGACCTTGTGGAACGACAGTGTCTCGTACATAATTGGCTTCAATGTCAGGTGGGTTGCCTAAAAAGTGAACAAAATCAGCAAGAATAAAACAAAACTGTAAGTCAAATTTGGTGAAAATGGCACCACATTAATACAGTAGAATAATACAGTAAACATACTCTCCGCTTCTCTCTGGACTACAGGTGCAGAAGCTGTGCTCGTGATGGTGGTTTCAGGATCTTCTGGAGCAGTCTGGGCTTTCTCCATAGTCCTGATGTCACTCGAGGTGGCTGTTGCTTCCGGGCTGGCTGACCCGTCACCTGGAGTTTTGTCCTTGCGCCGCTGTTGGCGTTTCTCGCGGTTACTGATCTTGGTCTCCCAGGCACCTGACAGAAGACACCACGGTCATGACAGATGTTCTGACCGCTGTGGGAACCTAAATCTAGTCTTCAAACCACAGCTATGGATTAAATAAGGCAAAATAATCCAAATATACCTTCATCTGGTTCTTTGCCATCGACAGACGCAGAAGATTTCTGCTCTTTCACAGAAGTCTTTTGTTTTTTCTTACTCTTCTTTGCCTAAAACCAAAGCAGGTCAAGATTCTGGTAAGATCAGTCGTGACAGTCTTAACTAACAATGGAAACTAATCAGCAACAAACACAACTCAGCCACGCCACAGATATCTAAGAGATGTTGTCCATCTGCTCACACTTCTGGTCACACCCCATTGCCTCATTACTGTTTATTAAATGTTTTTATGTAAGCATTATTAAAACGCCCAAGCATTACAAATGCAATGCATGTATTAAAATGAAATTAAACCCATGTTTTTAAAGCAATGCAATTCATAAACAAGTCAATTCACACCAATACCTTGTCTGTCTTCAGTTCTTGCGGTCCTTCAGTGTCCAGCGCTTTCAGATCTTCCTGTGGTTCAACAGCCAGTCCGTTCCTTTGAGCTTTCTGTCAAATATTTAGAGAACCGACCCGTCAAACATCAGCAGTGGCGCAGAATCCATGATGACTAATGAAATGTGTCATCGAGCAGTTTATTGTAATGTACTGTGAATATTTCATTTCTATCAACCCATTCAACAGCTGTTTTGAACAGAGTGAACGTGCCCTAATGTCAAATATCGTCCAATGTATGGAAAACAGACGTTATCCAAACCTTTTCAGCGTTCCTCCTACGGTTCCTCTTCTTTGGCTCGTCAGTTTTATGATCTGCCTTCTTGGTCGCTGGGGGTACGCCGGTGTCTCCAGCGATGCCCGCCGTCAACCTCCGCGAAACACCTCGACAAACCGAGACCCACACGACCAGCACGAGAACCAGAGCGATCCAGGCCGTTAGGAGGAGCACCCATGGAGCAAACAGATCGGGATTCAAGCCCAGATCGATGCCCAGCTCAGACTTAAGGAAGACGAGGCCGGACGACAGGATCTCGCGGACATACCCCGTTATCTGCTCCACGTGCTGGGAAGCGATCTCTTGCCAACCCGGTGCCATTGCAATGCGTAATGCTGGCACCGGCGAGTAACCATTAACAAAATCAATACTCTGGGACAACTGCACGGGAGAAAGGCATTGCTTTAACAGCCTGTCTCCAGCGTGCCACCGATAACTGCTGTTTCTATGACTCTGCTCTGCTTTAGTTGAAGGTGCATGCAGGGACCTGTCAACAGCGCCACGTACAGGCCGGGAGCTGAATAGCTGCATTTATTTACAAGAGTTAATGCATTAATGCGTTAGCTAAAGTAAACTAACAATTAACAACATATTTTACAGCATTTATTATTATTTATCATTGGAAATACAATTGTTCATAGATTATTATTGCGTGTTTGTGCATTAACAAATGTTAACAGACACAACTTATGATTTTAAAATGTATTTTTTAAATAATGCATTAGCAAATGTTGAAATTAACATGAAATAAGATTGTTAAATACTTTAGAAGTACGGCTACTGGTTAGATATTGTTAACTGGTGTGGTTAACTAATGTTTATAAATGGAACCTATTGCAACCTAATGTTGCCTTTTATTTAGTATAACTTTTACTAAATAAATGCGGGTGTGATTTGTATTGCTGCTTTAATTATATTTAAATAATGCCAATAAAGCATTTTTTCAATAGAAACGGAAGAGTTTATCACTTTTCTTAAAAATATAAAATATATCTTCATGTTAATAAAATACGCAAATGTTACATCATAAATCTGTTATATGCAATGCATTAAAGACCGGCTGGTTTAAACAGACCTCCGTATCATTCAAACTATCATGACAGATAATATTCCATTGGTACAATAGTGGCTGTTCTGATGTTTCAACGGGACGTGAAATATTTAGATTTTAATATGAAATATGAAATGCAATTTTCATTGCACGTTCTCACCCGCAGCTTGTGGCGCACAGGCGCTTTACCGAGGAGCGAGCGGCAGGGGGCGCGCGCCGTACCAGGCGGGCACGCGCGCGGGCGCCGAGGAAGAAGAAGAATAACGGTCGAAAAAATCGTCGCGCGTCGGTCGCGCCGCGGCGGTTTGTTGTGTGTTCGCGTTGTTGACATGATTATCATCATCATCGTCGTTTCTGTCACGTGAATGTGCTACCGACCGCGTTGTGTTTTCGTCATTACCTTTAACGAGGAGTGTGAGTTACGGTGAGTTGTTTTAACGCGTTTACCGACTTTTCTAAACTAGAACTAGTTAGCAAATCTGGTTATCTGTCTTGGTTAGGTTGTTCTGTGTACTAGCGTCTGGAAAACGAAAAGTGAGCCATGTGTGTAAAACTAACTCAGTCCAGTTAATACCACCATGAATATGTTGATTATCACTTACAGTGTTGCCTACGGGAATCTATCAAAACAATGTTTATGACTTGTTATGTCTTATAGTATCAAACTTTTTCCGTAATTAATGGGTTTAATTAAAGGTATAGTTTATAAGACATACAATTGGTTCTGTAAGTTAAAAAATGTAATAGACTTTATTTTCTTGCCTTCTGTTAGTAGAATAAATGTCTGTATTAAACGGGTAACCAAATTGGGTTTGGATCCCTTTGGGCTGTTTTGGCTATAAATCATTTTATATGCTAGTATCACGCAGCCCAGTTTGTTGAGGCTTTGTGTCCAATTTCACCAGTTCGTTCCACAGGTGACTGCAGTCAGAATGACCACCTCACAGAACTATCACAACCCCAAACTCTCAGGTTTGTGTTCAGGGGAATCCGTTCATAATATTTCTATACGTAACGATGGCAGATTGTCACATCTTGTGTGGTTTGTGTGCTCCAGCCGGTCTCTCTGACACAGAGTGGCAGACGCCTGCTGTGTCTGACAAGTTCCAGCGCAGGTTTGGATGGCGGCCCGGGACAGCGGACAGCGGGGACACAGGATTGGGTACTTTGGACAACACAGAAGGTGAGAACAGCACAAGCGGTGAGAGGTCATTTATGTTTGATTCTCAGCCAAAAGATCAATCTGTCAAATCCTCTATGGCTCAGAGGTCCTTCTGCTATATGAAGGTCAGTGCTCAATAAACTGACAGCAGAAGCTGTACATTCTGTGAGTGTGTTTGTGTCCCCTTATGTCTGTGACTGGAAAACTGCGTTCATCTGTGACCACGTTTTGACTTCATCAAAACAAGCAACAGTGGTTTCATAGGAAACCTTTTTGTTTCATTTACGACTTGCAGTTACATCCTGCAGCCTGTTAATAGAGTGAGCTGCTGTATTTTTAGTTGTAGGGACGATGTGGTCGTAGTTCTGGGTCTCGTGAGATGAGGACGAGATTATATTACATGGCGTAAATTCCCTCAGGCAGCGCTGCTCTTTCACTGATGGAAGGTCTCATTAGAAGGTCTTGACCCAAAGAGCCACATGGAAACTCTGATGCTGGACCTGTTTTCTGTGCTGTGTTAAGCATGTAATACACAGAGATTAGCTGTACTCATGCTGCAGTGTGACTCATTTAAAGAATGAAAGACTCTTGGGCATTCCCCTAGTGAATATTCTGTGTAGTTACGGCGTGCTGTAAAATGTTTGGAAACTTGTTGTAAACCGTATTGTTGTGTGATTTGTGAGTAATTGGACTGGTCAAGCTGTCTGTATGATTCACAAGGTAAATGATTAAGTCAAATTATTATTCAGCAAATGACTGAAAAACTGATAAAAAAATGTGGCAAACCGTTTTAACATCGGCCCCCAAACTCATATCAGTCAACCCCTGCTGTTCTGCTGTTGTTGATCTAAACCACTCTCAGATACCATGGTAACAGTCTTTACTGTTAAAGCTGTTGAGTTTTCATACCTACAAGTGTATCACCTGGTAATTAGGTGGTTTGTATGTTCAGCTGTGTTATGCTTGTGCTGATAAGAGCCTGGATTTATTTCTCAAATAACCAAAGGAGTGGCAGCAGTTAAAGAACATTTTAGGGGTTATAAATGTATGGCGAGTGTCTGTGGTCTGTGAATGTATGGCGAGTGTCTGTGGTCTGCGAATGTATGATGTGCGTCTGTGGTCTGCGAATGTATGGCGAGTGTCTGTGGTCTGTGAATGTATGGCGTGCGTCTATGGTCTGTGAATGTATGGCGTGCGTCTGTGGTCTGTGAATGTATGGCGTGCGTCTGTGGTCTGTGAATGTATGGCGTGTGTCTGTGGTCTGTGAATGTATGGCAAGTGTCTGTGGTCTGTGAGTGTATGGCGTGTGTCTGTGGTCTGTGAATGTATGGCGTGTGTCTGTGGTCTGTGAATGTATGGCGTGTGTCTGTGGTCTGTGAATGTATGGCATGTGTCTGTGGTCTGTGAATGTATGGCGTGTGTCTGTGGTCTGTGAATGTATGGCGTGTGTCTGTGGTCTGTGAATAAATTGCATGTGTCTGTGAATGTAAGGCGTGTGTCTGTGGTCTGTGAATGTATGGCGTGTGTCTGTGGTCTGTGAATGTATGGCGTGTGTCTGTGGTCTTTTGTGTTGAGATGGTTACGGCTTTGTTTTGTTTCTGGGTGTAGCAGGAAACCTCTCAGTGCGAGAATCTTGTTCGAGAGTCTGTT
>JAZGTJ010009933.1:0-18741 GCA_036877575.1 Botia almorhae | reverse complement strand
TGTCTGTTTCGGAGGGAGGCAGAAAGGGAAGGCTCTCTCCAAACAGAGGTTGGCCCACTGGATAGTGGATGCCATCGCCTTGGCTTACCAGGCCCAGGGCATGCTGTGTCCCCCCGGAGTGAGGGCTCACTCAACTAGGAGTGTTGCCTCCTCCTGGGCGCTCTTTAACAGACATCTGCAGAGCTGCGGGCTGGGCGACACCCAACAACTTTTGCGAGGTTTTATAACCTCAGGGTAGAGCCGGTTTCCTCCTGTGTGTTGGGGCCCACTGGCTAGTGGGCGGGAGGACTGGCTCGGTGTCTTCGCTTGCACCTTCGGCCTGCCCCTGTGCTGGGCTAAGTGCTCCATGGGTAGTGATTCCCCTTTGGTGATCCCTCATGTGTATCTTCCACGGTACGGTTCCCCCGTCGGTGAACCCGTCTCTTCCCTTGGCGCCTCATGGCTGCAGGGCAGTGAGCAGTGAGCCATCCCAGTAGGTAGGACGTGCACAGAGACTTTATCTTGGGGAGTACTGCTAGTCAGTCTATACCCCTTTTGTCCACACATTGCCCCCTTCGGTGGGGTGTGGTCTCCGCAACGCCTTTCCTCTGGAACGGGCGTTTTTCCCAGTGTTTCTTCGTGGCTATCTCGTGAGAGGAAGGTTCCTTCAGGGAACGGGGGTTACATATGTAACCAAGACGTTCGTTCTGTGTGGAGGCTTATAGCTTCGGTTTTGTTTACATCTGCCATGTGCTCTCCGGTCTTGTGTCTTGACTCCGCCCCCTTGTTTCCTCATTCTGTTTAATTTAGCTCACCTGTTTGTCATTGTTCTCAGTCCTATTTAATGCCTTCGTGTCTGCTGTCCCGTGCTGGTCATATGTGGTTTACCCCGTTGGTGGCGTTTATGCTCCTCGTTGGTTTGAGCTTGTCAATGTTGCTCGTGCTTATTGTTGATTCGTCCCGTGTCGTTGTAGTTAGTGCACGTCGTGTTTTCTAGTCGTCGTCGTGTGTTAAACGTAAGTCAGTCTTGTGTTTTGTCTATGTCCATTCCCAGTCTCGAGTCATTAATGTTCTGACGTTTTTTTTTGTGGTGTGAATCGTTGTCTGCGACTGGGTTGTTCTCCGTGTGCCCGTGACAATTAAAGGAACGCTGTGTTCAACTTTGCCCACTTGTACCGTATACAAAGCACAATGACAAACGTCCTAGCTTCTCCACAAACTACAGACAATACAATAGACAGCACTGTTATGTACACGTACATGTACAGAAATTACAATGATGTACAAGAATTTAAAAACATAGTAATTACTAGAAAATAGGACTATAAAGTGTGAAGTTGAACTTGTTTACTATATGCCTGCCAAATTTATTTTAATTAAAAAATGTAAAAAGTAACTATCAACAAGAACAAACCCAAGTGTATAAGCATAAAATGTGTAGACAATGTTTTCACAGAGATTAATTAATGAATAAACAGGCATGCCATATTTTTATGAAAAATAATTCAGAGTGCATTTACAAAACCTGATGAACTAAATGAAAACTTTGGCATTTACTATGTTTAGCTTTGCCCATGTTCAAATGTGGTAGTCCCAAAGGCAGTTCTCTGAGAAGCAGAGGTAGACATTGCACTTGCTGAAGAGTGTGTTAGTGTATCCTTCATCGTAGTGCTTTTCAGTCCTGTTTGTACAGCAGGGAGGCATTGACCACAGCTAGGATGATGGTGTGCCAGATGTAAATGTAGTGGTGCATTTGCTCTATTTTTTTCACATTGGTGTTTATGGATGTTGCTTTCATTTAAAAACTGTGCTCATTGGTGTTTTCTGTCAGAGCCTGGATCATATCTTCAGAAACAAACTTTCGGAGGTACTCCCGTTCTGTTTGAAGGGAGATGGCATCATTTGTGACAGCGTCACTTGAAAAATCAGTGTTGGGACCAATAAAATCCTTCAGCCAGTAATACCTGTCACGGGGCATGGACTGTATTTTTGACATGCATGGATTTGTTGGCAAGATGTCCACATAATCATTAGCTAGGCAGTGCTTGGGTTTATTTTCCTAATCCAATTCCAAGGCATCTCCACATTCCTCTTCATCACTTTAATCAGACTCCATTTCAAAGATCAGTTGGTCTCTCCTGGCTGGTAGCATTCTGAACCGGAAAACGTTGATTATTTTCCCAAAAAATAATCAATGTAAATAATAAATAATCTCAATGCAAATCAATCCCAATCATACTTAAATAATTTAAAGTATTAACAAATTCCACAGAATTAACACATTCCACAGAAATCACCTATTCCCCCCGAATTCACACAATACTATCACAATACTATCCCTAATGCTCTAACTCTCTTTCCTACAAAAAACCTTTTCATCCTTTCTCTAGTAACAGTAAATTAAGCTTGTAGGTTTAGTTTGTTGGTTCTTAGGACAAAATGTTTAATGCTTAACACTTTTAAGTTGCTTTGGATAAAAGCGTCTGTTAAATGAATAAATGTAAATGTATCTGGCTAACTAATTGTGCCTGCCCTCTATTTATCATGCTAATAGAATTTATAGCCCCCACATTCCAAAAAAAGATCACCTGTCCCTCATGAAGCAAACTAGATAAGATATTTTGGAAAACAAGCAAGACCTCCAAATTTATTGCAATAAGATAATGTAATACGATACAGATTACAGATTACAAAATGTGTGTAGCTAATATTGTTACACAAATATATACAGTAATATATCCCTTAATTAAACTTGAATGTATTATATAATAGTCATTACAATTTGACTAAAGACATTAAAAATACATTTAAAACTAGTGAATGAAAAACATTATTTTTCAATTAGTATTTTTTTCCACATGGAAAAGTCACAGACAAGAAGTATAATTCATCCATCTAATGTGCAAGGTGCATAGGCAAATTTACTACCCCTTTAAAAAAATTTTTTTTGATGTTTTTGTTTATTAATGGAAAATTTAGGGGAAGGTTCTTACAACCTGAAATTGATACCTGGGGTTTGACTGTCAACCTATATGCGTTCATGTATTTTCGGGGAGGCATGGCTTTGGAGTGCTCTGATGGGAAGGTGGAATCTTATGCTGTCAAAGCTAGCTTGCTATTGCTAGCCTCTGAAATTGCCTGCCCTACATTTAAGTTGTTTACTTACCATTACAAAAAGGCCAACACCTGATATTGTACCCCACGTAGGAGATATAGCAGTTTTGAACACAGTGATAAAAGTGGATTTAGGGGCTGTTTACGCAACAACGTTTTAAACTAAAAACGAAAAATGTTTTTTGCATTTTGGCTGTTTATTTACACGCCAGCTGCATTTTGGGGTTCTGACAACACAAACTTTGAAAACTTGCTTTGAACAGGAAAGGACATAACGTGAGGCCAAGTATGGTGACCCATACTCAGAAATTGTGCTCTGCATTTAACCCATCCAAGTGCGCACACACACAGTAGTGAACACACACACAACGTGAACACACACCCGGAGCAGTGGGCAGCCATTGCTGCGGCGCCCGGGGAGCAGTTGGGGGTTCGGTGCCTTGCTCAAGGGTCTCACCTCAGTCGTGGTATTGAGGGTGGAGAGAGTGCTGGTAATTCACAATCTCCACCTACAATCCCTGCCGGACCTGAGACTCGAACCTGCAAGCTTTGGGTTGCAAGTCCGACTCTCTAACCATTAGGCCACGGCTGCCCCCGTTAGGCCACAGCTGCCCCCAGCAGCATTTTTGTTTTAGTGTAGATGACAAAAACACAAATCTCTGAAAATGATTGTCATGCACACGTGTATTACATAATTGTGTTGGTGCTGCTCATGAGTTAATTAACACTTTTCCAGCAAAGTGTAGATTTACTGCACTACAACTAAAGCCGGCCGCAGCTCACTTTCATTCAGATTTTTGCTTCAGAGACGATTGTTCATGACTCACATTCATTCGACTATTGCCTTTGAAGTTCTCCAGCGTCCGCTGCGGGTGACGGCGCAATCAGCGGTTCTTGCCCACTTCCGGTGGCGGCTCCCTTCGGTGCTTCGGCTGACCTGGTTTTAAAAGAGCTTATTTCCTATAAAGAGCAAATTTCCGTTTTAATGAGCTCTTACGGATGACGTGCGTCTCCTAAAAGATGTCTTTCTGTTCGTCTTTTTAAAGACGTCTTTTCATTCATCTTTTTAAAGACATATTTCCATTCGTCTTTTTAAATACTCCTTTCCATTGGTATGTTCCTGGATGTGTTCACTTCCGGACCTTGTCTGTTGACCGTGCTCACTGCATCACATGCCTGGGCGAAAAACATGCAGTTTTGGTGTTCATGGTTGGGTTGTGCTCTCATTACGAGAGCATGCCCATCTTAAAGCTGCGGTCACAGCTCTCTCTCTTCATAAGAGATCAAGCCCCCTCTGCACCTGCCCATTCTGTTGCACACGTTTAAAGGCAGCAGAGCTGGTTAGCATTTTGGGAGACCTTGAGGTCACTGTGGAGACCCACCGGGTCATTCTCTGTGGACCTTCCAGTCCTCTGCAGCATTAGGAATAGAACTGTCGGGTTGTGGCGGCGCCCCCACCGCGGGACCTGTTATCACCTTCGGCTCAGAGATCAATTGTGGTGCCCCAGTGCCCGCAAAGTGCTGCCACCTGGAGGAGTTGCCTGTGTCTCCTGTCCAAGCCTGTAAGCATCTGACCACCCCTCCTATCAATGACCAGATACTTTATACAGCTGATGTGATGAAAACCCACATAAGACTGCTGGACGAGACAACATTCCTGGCAAAGTGCTCTGGGAATGTGCAGACCAGCTATAAGATGTCTTTACCGACATCTTCAACATTTTCCTGAACAGCACCACCATCGTCCCTGTGCCGAGGAAAGCTACAGTGTCAAGTCTAAATGACTATGTCCTATTGCACTCACACCCATCGTTATGAAATGCTTTGACAGGCTAAACATGCAGCATATCAGCCAATGTTATTGCCATCCTCCATCTGGCCCTCACACACCTACACAAGAAGAACATACATACGAATACTGACTTCTGACTTCTGTTTAGGATTCAACACTATCTTCCCTCAGCACCTGACAAGCTGAGCCTGCTGGGCATGAACACCATCCTCTGCAACTTCCTAACTAGGGGACCTCAGTCTGTCCAGTTTGGCAACAGCATTTTCAACACCACCACACTAAGCACTGGGACCGCTTAGTTCACCATATTTCACCTTTTGACTCATGATTGCAGCAATATACAGCTCAAATCACATTATCAAGTTCGCGAACACAACCGTGGTAGGTCTCATCAGCAAGATTATTGACTTCTTTACTAGAGAAGAGCACAGAGATACCATTCTCCGCTGTGCATTGATGGATCCTCTATTCTGTTCCACCCCCATTTTTACCACTTTCTACAGAGGGGCCATTGAGAACATCCTGAGCCTGCATCACTGTCTGGTACTCGGCAGCTTAAATGGTGCCCTGGGTGAACCACCTGTTGAACTCTATGCTTGAGTTCTCTGCGTGTCAAATAAAAAGAGTGGGAGAGGATATATGCTTGCCAAATAAAGTATGATTTTATTAACAAAAGCAGTTGAATAATTCTTTTACAGACGTCTGGGTCACAGCTGTCCCTCACGTTACACAAAGCTATGCGAGTCTAACATTGGGGCAGTCCGCAACTGCTCGCCTTTCCCTCGACCCAATTATTTATACACATCAGTAAACAATCGTTGCACCTCAGGCGGGGCTTGGGGGAACTCCTCTGGTTGTTATCTGTTCTGCTTCTTGCCCCGTCACTGCTGTTCCCCTTTTCCTAGATGCCTCATGATATGTGCTGGAACACTCTATGCTATAAGGTCATGTACCCCTTCTTTGTTCCTAAAAAAGAACTTTAACTTTAGCACATCGTTAGAATCATTTCCACCTGCCAGACTTATTTCCACATAGCCATACATCTGCATTTTGTGTCCCGCCGTAACAACTTCTGCAAAAGGTTATTGCGTTAGAAGACACATGAATTTAAACAGTTGTTAGTTTATTAGGACACAGATATAAAAATATAACCCATCATTCCCAACAATCCCCCTTTTGATCTCCTGTAAAGGAGATCACTCTCCATCTCTCCCTAACATCGTCTCGTACTCCTCCGCTTGTCCCGTTCCTGATAATTGTCTGTAACCTGTTTGAAAAAATCTGAGATTACAGTGGTTAATTTATCATAATATGGTTTATACATCAGTGGTTAACATCCGCCAACGTCACTCCTGGTCCTGGAAACTGACGACCTGTCAACAATTCAAAATGTGTGAATCCCGTCATTCTGTTCAGTGATGATCTGATACTCATTAAGTATGTTTAAGTATGTTACATACATTAAGTATGTCAAATGTTTGTTTTTGAAGTGTTTGCCATTGTCAGATCTAATTCTCCCTGGAAAGCCGTGTGTGGGGATATAATGATTAATCAGGCATTTTATCACTGTCTGACTATCCTCCTTACTCGCTGGCCACGCTTCCGGTCATTCAGTGTAACTATCTACCAACACCAGCAGGTATCTTTTACCCTGCACTTTTTCTCCCATGTCTGTGTAGTCGATTACCACTTCGCCACCTAGCCCTGTTCTGATTGGAAACAATCCTGCTTCCGGCCGTACTCCTGGTTTGACATTGTGCACTTGACAAATCTCACATTCTTTCAGATACTTTCGAGCCATATCAGTTAAGTATGGATGCCACCAATGACACAAAGCTCTACACATCTGTTTAATCCCCACATGGCCCAACCCATGTGCTTCGGCTAACAACGAACTCACCAGTCCTGGTGGTATTACGGGACGACCATCAGGGGCTCTCCACCCTTTCTCTGTCCTTACCGCCCCTTTATCTCTCCATAGTCCCTGTTCCTCTACCAATGCCTTGTCCTGTTCAGCCACTATATCTTCCCATGTTAGTTTTGGCAGTATGTCCGTCACCTCTCCACTACTACTTACCATCTGCTTACACACCTCATATCCACCCACTCTTTTGGCTGCTTCATCTGCTGCCCTATTGCCTGCTGTTGTACTGGAATCAGCCTTGTCGTGTCCTTTACATTTTACTACAGCTACTTCTGTTGGATGCATTATTACCTCTGCCAACTCCCTAATTTCGTTCTCATGCTTAATTGGTTGTCCCTACGCTGTTAAAAACCCTGCTCTTAACCATTGGCTCAAGTCCAGGTGCACTGCACTAACAGCATAAGCTGAGTCCGTAAAGATATTTATCCTCTTTCCTCTACCCTCAGAGCTGCAATAACTCCCAATATCTCTGCTCTCTGCGCAGATTGTCCTGACTCCAACTTCTCACTGCCCACTACCTCACACATCTCACCCTCCTGTTTCATCACTGCGTTTCCGGCCTGTAATCCTTTTTCCGCATCCCTGTAACAACATCCGTCTGTGAACAGAGGTATTGCTTGCAGATCTGGTCTCAACTTAGTATCCCCTGTTACAATCTCCTCACAACTGTGGGGTTCTCCTTCTGTCATATTATCTGCCATGTTTATCCCTTCATGTGTAAATATCACATTGGGTGCATTCAGAATTTTCAACAATCTATTCTGCTTCAATAATGACAATGCTGCTGAGTTTACATATGCCATGACTGAATGTGATGTCAGTATAGTCAATGGGTGTCCCATCACCAAGTGTGCTGTTTTCTTCAATACCTACCTGCTGCATACCTAGTACATGGTGGTTGGCGCTGTTCTGATTTGTCTAGTAGTATGCTCAGATACATCAAAACTACTCTGTTGCCATCCTTCTTTTGAAACAACACTCCATTCACGGTTTTCTCTGTTTCGGACACATCTAAGTAAAATGATACTCTGTAGTCTGGGGTGGCTAAATCGGCTGCATTTGCCAAGGCGGCTTTTAGATCAATGAATTGTCTTTCTGTCTCTGCTGTCCAGTCTAATGTAGCCCTTAACTGTCGTGGACCCTTAGCCTGTACTAGCTGCCTCAGTCGTGTTGTTCTGTCTGTAAACTGTGGTATAAAGGCCCAGAAATGACAACATATCTTTTACCGTTACCGGTTTCGGGTGATTCAAAATGGCAGATCTGTAATTGGGCGATATCCCTGCGCCTAGCCCTGAAACCACTCTCCCTAGGAATGTACCTGTGGTCTTCACACCTGCAGTTTGGTCTTACTTACCTTAAAAACAGCCCTGTGTAAATGCAGTAACACTTGCTTAGTCGCAGTCAAGCACGCGTCTACTGTTTTGGCTGCCAACAAAACGTCATCAACATATTGAATCAACACCACTCCTTCAGGTAATGGACAATCACTCAATAAAGCCCTTAGGGCGTGATTAAACAGCCCCGGAAATAAAACAAACCCCTGTGGTACTCGAGTATACCTGTACTGTTGTCCACGAAATGTGAATGAGAATACATCCCGTAAGTGAGGTGCCAATGGTAAACAAAAGAATGCATTTGCTAGATCTATGCATGTAAACCACCTATGTTCTGGATCCAACACTGAAAGTGCAGTGTATGGATTCGGTACTGACAATGTTGGCGTGCTGACTATGGCATTGATTTTTCTCAAGTCATGAGCCATTCTGTCCTTTCCGGTATTCTGTTTCTCTACGGATAAGATTGGAGTGTTCCATCTGGAGACAGATGGCTCCAAAACCCCTACTTTCAATTATCCCTCTATTGTGTCTGCAATCCCTGCCTCTGCTTCTGGTTTGTGAGGGTATTGAGGCTGCCATATGGGCCTATCCTCGGTTAAGGTGAAAGTGATGTCTGACAAGGAGGAACAAAACCCTACATCTGTCGGTCCTGTTGACCACAATGAATTTGGCAGTTGGTCTAGCATTGGTGCCGCCGAGTCATGATCCGTTCTTTCCCTGCCATGCCACCTCGTGACCCACACGTGTTTTAGCAGCACTTTATCACTCACTACAGTGTTTATGCGATAAGCCTTGTCTGATGGTGAGTAATCAACATTAGGAATTTGTGTTGGCACCCAGTCAAATAATTTGGACAATCTTTTGGTCAAAGGCCCCAATTCTTTGGCCTGGTGCCCAGGATGAACCGCCAACGTTACATGCGGCTCAGCCTCAGCCCCCATCTTATACCACTCGTTTTGTGGAGGTGTCAGCTGGACAGCTCCAACCACTCCTTCTTTACCCACTCAAATTCCTGTCGATTCAATACCCCATTCTGTTCCTTCTAACTCTCTTTCAAACGCCTCTTGATACCATTCTGATTGATCTCGGTCATAAAATAATGGTACATGAGGCAGATCGGTAGGAGGCATGTATGGTGCTAAAGAGGTTACCCAAGGCTTCCATAAGGCATAGAGTGAGAGTAGCCCTCTCCCCGCCGGGGTTTCTGGTTCAAGCTCGCCCCAATAAATGTCAGCTCCCTCGGCTTCTCGTGCTCCCACCAGCAGCCATTGTCCCCCCACGACTGGTGTGTTAAGGAAACAGTTCCTTACGGCTCCTGTGGGAAACTCAACAATCACACCCTCAGCACAACACAGTATAGACACTCCTAGTTTGATCAATAAGTCTCTTTCCAATAAGTTCATGGGTGCTTTTTTTCACAGGTGCCATGCAGGCAGGAGCTTCACCCGAACTCCACTGCACCAACTGCTTACCTTTTTCTTTCTCTTTCTTTTTTTGATCATTCACCTCTTCCCTAGCTTTTTTCATCTGGAATTTCAACAATTGACTTTCTAGTTCCTCCTTCTCACACCTCGCCTCCTTCTCTTTCTCTACCGCCCTAGTCATATGATTAATAAAATGTCTTTCCCTGGTGCTACTATCGCAGCCTGGTAAATCTGGATTTTGTCTTAAACATTCTTTAACACAGCTTGAGACTCCATCTACTACTGCTGCTCTGAACACCTCCTCCTGCACTCGATCGGAGTGGGGATGGACCCCTGTATGGGCCTCCCACTCTTCTTTACATCTCATCAGATATGCTGCCGGAGTCTCATCTGTCTTTGGTGCGTACTTAATGTTGTGTATGACCCCTGGAGGAGCTGGGAACCTCCGTCTAACTATTGCCCCCCATGTGGTTGACACATTGCCCCAAGGAGTGGAGGATGGAAATTGAGACATTTGTGCGTCTAACTCTATCTGTCTCAAGTCTCCTGGGAGATTACTTGTCCCAGGAGAGCCCTTATGTCTCCTAAAGCTAACCTATAACCCTGTGTAAGAGCCATTACTTTGCTCAGCCATTTGCCTCCCCCTTCAGTAATATGTGGCAATTTACTCAATACTGTATACATGTCCACAAAAGACCATGGCTGATATTCATCCTGATTATTCCTAACCACTAGGGGCATATTCGTTTTCCCTGTACTCTTTGTTCTCTGTCTAGTTCTGAAGGCTGGTCCCTCCATGGTCAAGTTCCCCATCTGTGTACTGACATTCCTTATCTCCTAATATTTGTAATAGTTTGTATTGCTAACATTTGCTGACTTTTAAATTTTTGTATGTGTGTGCACTTTTTAAATGAGAGACTAAATTTCATTGTACATGTAACGAAGATGCAGAGACATGAGGATCCATTCTAATAATTCTCTATTGCCCACATCATAGTTCTGTTCTGCAGTTGAAAGTTTTCGTGAGAAAAAGGTGCACAGGAACATCTTAAGGGGAGAGCCGTGTTTCTGAGACAAGATAGCTCCCACTCCCTGATTGGACAATTGGACCTCTACAACAAAGGGTTTTTCAGGATCCGGGTGGCGTAAAATGGGAGCTGACGTGAAACGGGATTTTAACTCTGAGAATGCTCTGGTTGCTGATTCGTCCCATGTTAGTCGGCCTGCTTGACGTTTTACTAGGGACGTGAGAGGGGCCACTACTGAACTGAAATTTCGTATGAACCTACGGTAGAAATTTGCGAAACCCAGGAAGCACTGGAGTTCCTTGACTGTTTTTGGAGTTTTTTGGAGCCATTTAGTTACTGCTCGCACCTTACAGCCATTCCCTCTGGACTGATTACATAGCCTAGGAATAAGGTACTAAAGGATCAATTTGAATAGAGAGATCAATATACTCACTCAATGACCTCCCCTCGTCACGACATACGAGTTCTGATTGTAGTTCAGGTCTCAAACCTCTGCGATACAGGAGTAACAGCCTGTCCTCCACCCAGTTAGTTTGAGCAGCAAGAGTACAAAACGTTATGGCGTATTCTGCTGCAGATAGTTCTCCTTGCTTCAAACCAAACAATTGCTCACCTGGACTAATTCCCTTCACGGAATGCTTAAACACTTCCCTGAATTGTCGTTGGAAAGAGTCAAATGTGGGGAAGGCTGGTCCATCATTTTCCCATATAGCGGTTGCCCATTCTAGCGCTTTACCAGTCAGGAGTGAGCAAACAAATGCAACAGCGCTGCTTTCGGTAGGGTAGAGTGCAGGCTGTTGTGAAATGAACAGAGAGCATTGTAGAAGAAACCCCTTACATCGTGCCGGTTTACCATCAAATTTTTCAGGAAACACGAGTCTCAGGTGAACAGGAGTTACAGAAACGGTAACCGGTGTAGCAGGCGTGGCATGGGCGGCCGCCATTGTTTGCGGAGGGTGATCTTGCAGCACTTGAGCACTGATGTTAGTGCAGCGCTAACTGGACTGATTGAGCACTCACCTTAGCTGACAACTGTCGAACGGCTGCTGGATCGTGTTGTGGCGATGTCTTCTGTAACGAAGCCACCGTGACATGGGGATCTATTCGCAGCATATTTATTCTCAGATCAAACAGGCAGAAGGTATAAATCAACGGCAGACCAAACTGTAGTAGGCTAGACAAACTCAGGGTCGATAATCCAGGCGGGGGTCGCGACAGGTGGCGAACAATCAGAAACATTAAACAGGCAGAGTCAGAGACAGGCAGCAAACAATCGTAATCCGTAATACAAAGCGGGGTCGTGGGCAGGCGGCAAACAAACAATAATCCAAAAGACAGTCCAAAAACAACCAGGTGAAACAACAAGGAGAAAACGCTCTGAAATGCACGCATGGAAGCAATACAAGACATCGCACTGAAACAAGTTTAACTGAGCGCTTAAATAGCCTGCATACACAAGCTATGTGACAAACAGGAAATGATACGTTGGACCATGTGACAAACAGTAAGTGCAATAAGTCTATGGGAATTGTAGTCCGGAGAGTTCTAATATTTAGGTGACGGCTCCCTTTGGCGCTGCGGAGGAATTGATGCGGGAGCCTCCTCCATAACAGTACAGCGGTGCAATGATAATAAAGGTATTCTAATTCTAGTTGTTATTCATCTGATGTGCAATCTAGAATTATAGAGAAGAATTTTGCTATCTTGATCTCTTTCATCATAACTAAATTGACCTTTTTTATCCACATTGATGGTTCTTTCAGTGTTTTCGAGCAATTTTGATGTACTGAGCTTTTGTCATGTGAAGTCAGCAAAGAAATTGCATGTTTCTATCTGCTAGTCTTGAATTTGCCAAATTAATTTTCTTGTTAGAAAAAGTTTGCAGCAGAAGCAAAATAAGCAAAATACACCAACCAAGTTTTTGGGATTTTTTTTTACCACTTACTTGAAAATAAAATTTTATATACAGTAAATTATATAAAATATATATTAAAAAATAAATATATATATATATATATATATATATATATATATATAAAATAATTATCTTTATATGTAATGGAAGTGGCAACTTCCAACATTCTCATTCCTTGGGAAAACAAAGTTAGATGGTACCTCACTTGGTCCTCTGCAAGCAAGCTATGTCAGAATTCTGTTAGTCAGAACTGAACGCCAGTCAGCAGGGTCTTTACTTTACTTTACTTTACAGGATCAGGGAACACTGCTACATGCATTTCTAATGGAGAACATATGGGCATTAGTATACACATTATTCTGTGTATAGTGGTATAACATTAAGCATGCATAGTAATATCAGTGTTTCCTACAATAAGGAAACTTAAAACTTAGCAAGAGGAAAATTATTTATTGCATATGTTATGCAGACATATGTACACACAAATGTGTATTCTACACTCACACACACATGCAGTGCACAAATACACCTGAAGAATCTTGCTGGAAAATTAGGTGGAATTAAATAGGTCTTGATTCTCTTCCTCTGGCTCAGGCAACGTTTGTGAGGAAATGTGAACTCAGTTCTGCACATAATCACTACAATCACAGAAAACCTTTACATTTACATTTATATAGCAGACACTAAAAAGCAACAGAGAGAGAGAGCATTTAACATTTTGCTCTATTTAATTATTTGCCCTAGGTTTTTGGAATAAAACATTGATGACATCACAGTCACCTCAAGAAACGTTAACCAAATCAATAATGTGGTAGCTTACTGGACTAGTTAAGTTGTAATTGCCTTGTTGCAGGTTATGTAAGCTAGCTAGATGGAAAAAAGAAATACTTTTGCTCTATGTGCAATATCATAGTGTTCCCTCGTCTGAGTATCGAATCCATTCAAACTACAATTCCCATTGACCCACGCGTTCTGCTGATCACTTCCTGTTTGCCACATGATTGTCATTAGCGGGACTATTTAAACGCCAAAACTCAATTGACTCTTTGCGATGTCTTGTATTGCTTTTTGAGTACATTTCAGAGCGTTTATTTCCCTGTTGTTTGCCTGGTTACGTTTGGACTGTTTATGGTTATTCTGATTGTTTGCTGCCTGCCTTTTGACTTAGCTTTGGATTACGTTTTGGATTGTTTGCTGCCTTCCCTGGACTGTGTTTGTTGTTCACCGTTTGTGATTCTGCCTCGCCTCTTATACTGTATTGTTGTTTGCTGGTTTTTGACCCTTGTCTGTTTGTATATCGATTAAACTGCTGCACATGGGTAATCATGCTTCCGTGTCATCGTTACACATAGCAAGCAACATAGCATAACATAAATTATATATTAACTTTCTAAAACCAAATTGTTCAATTAAATGCCATAATGTGCCTACAAATTAGTATCACTTTCAGTAGATTGCCAGAAACCGAAAGTGTTGACCTACTGTACATTTGCTGGTATTTACCAGTGTTTTTATTCTATTAGGTTTGGTAAGACATTATGAAACCAAAATGCGTAACTGACATGTTAAACACAATGGAGAGCATGTCTTTTATGCATATTACCAAACATTGAGAAATAACAACAGTGTAAAGTCTGACAACATTGTAAACTGACTAAAAGGTATTGATGCAATTTTTAACAGAAGGTAAGCTAATGTTGAAAATATGGTAAAAATAATAATGTAATATATTGGTAATGGTAATATTTTTTAACAAAGGTGTGGCAAACATGTAGTTGAACAGGCAGGTTTGTAAATCATAAATTGTTGCCATATTGTCATTGAGAGATCCAGGTTATTTCATTGCTTTAAGATTTAACCATTTGCTATGCTCTGTATTTGAAGTACAGCTATTTATTGTGACAACAACATGTTACCACAGTTGTAGAACTACTGTTACGTGTCAGGACTCTTATTTTGAAGTTTCTGTTTTGTGTCTGGTTTTTACTGTCTTCACTTACGTCCTGTTGTAATCAGTATCACCTGTTCACCCTTGATTAGTTGATTATTTAAGTTCCCTGGTCTAAGTGTAGTTCGTCGGTTATTGTTTGATGTTGATGTTCCCTTGCTCTTGTTTCGCCTTTTGAATTGCTCTTGTTTCGCCTTTTGAATTGCTCTTGTTTCGCCTTTTGAATTGCTCTTGTTTCGCCTTTTGAATTGCTCTTGTTTCTGGTATGTTTTGAATTATCTTTGTGTAACGCTGCTGTTTGCATTTGCCGTATTCCTCTTGAAGAGTTAAGCATCTGTTATTAGGAAAAATAGATCATCCCATTATGTTATGCTATATCAAAAGAGATATATACATCCAGTTGCACTGCATACCCATCTAGAATGGGCCTTGCAGGGACCCTTTTTCCTGATACAAGTGAGCAGTTTATTTCTCATCTCCTTTCTTCAGGAACTACTTTCCCAGCATCAGATTTGATTTAATTTTAACCCTCTATCATCTCCACAATTTGGAGGTTGTTGGGAGAGAGAAGCTAGATCTGTCATAGGTAGCTGTACAAGTGACATTGGGTACACAGGTGCTATCAGGGAAAGTTTTATATACTTTGTTTGTTGAAGTGGAAGAGATACTAAATTCTAAACCTTTTGTGTGACATAGCTGCATGTTCTGCCAACCAGTCTAAATCTCACTGAATCTTGATTTAACTGAGCAGGAATTTGATAAAGTTTGACAAATCAATAGCTTAGGTTCAGGTCCATTCACCAAATTGCTTATGTGTTGAAAATGTTTCTCACAGGAAAAACTCATCTGTTAGAGCTCTTTTTGTGTGCAGTCTTACATTCCAGCCATGTTTATCTACTGGCTCTATCTTTCGGTTGCTGTTTGGTGTTGCAAAGCTTATAATAAGTTGCTTTCACACAGTAGGCCATATTATTTTTATACCAACTCCCTTCTCCCTGACTCTCTGTAGCTTACAGGTTGTCCCTTTTAGGGAAATTCTTCTGGGTTAGATCAGTTGCACTGTGATTTTGTCCTGTATTTTAGTATAAATACATGAGAAACATATTCCAAACGACGTCTATTATGAATTTGTGTTGTACTTGCGATTATCAAGATACGGTTTGTAAAGAATAGTTTAAATCTCTATGATTAAAGCACCTCTCAATGTTGTTCTGAATGAGTTTGACAACTAATATATTGCAGGAAGAAAGATGTCACAACCAAACCGATGAATATCATTATAAAATGGTCTGTAGAGCTTACAATAGTGTAAATATAGCCGCAAGCAGTGATGGCGGGCACAAGACCTACGGTTTAGAAGATGATGCAAGCGTTGTTACAAAGCAGTGCTAACAAAAGGTGCCACTAATTTAGCAAAGCACCCGGACCTATATAAAGAATTTCGAGAGGTTGGTAACTGCTTTCTTTAAACATTACTGAAATATAAACCAAGATGGCCTAGTATTGTTGCTGATATGAGTGTCCTCATGTCTTTCCAGTGAGGTTTGTTTTCGCATGTGACGCACCCTTGCGCATCCATGTTTACTATAGCGCTCTATTTATGTGCGTTGATCAATGAATATATGTGAATCCAAAATTAAAATCTGTTCATCAACTAAATGTTAATGTATTAACCAACATTAATAAACTGTTAGGAATTTTCACTTTCTTCACTTCCTGTTTTGTAATCATCATCACCTGTTGCACTTTGATTAGTTTGTCTATTTAAGTTCCTTGTTTGTATGTTTAAGTTGGTGATTGTTGATGTTGGTGGTTAATGTTTATATTGCTCTTGTACATTTTCTGGTTTTTGGATTTTGGACTTTGGATGTGGATTTTGGATTACCCTTTTGGATGTACTCGTGTTTCTTGTTTCTGGATTGTCTTTGTAGATTGTCTTTGTAGCTCTTGTTGTCACCCCTTTTATTTAAACGGTTAGTGTTTGTGTTGTCTTTTGTTTTGTTCATTTATTAAATATTGTTTATTATTTAGTTCCCGTGTCCTGCTCCTTGTTTTTTATCACAAACACTACCGCCCACCGTAACATAAACAATGAGCAATACATTTATTACAGTATTTATTTTATATTTTTATAACTTTTATAACTAGTTTTTATAATTAATTAAAATACAATGGTACGTGTTAGCTCTTGTTCAAGTTAAAAATATTAACATGTTTTAGAAGTATTTTTTCATTGTTAATTCACGTGTTAATGTTAACAAATATCTATTACTATTAACTTTAGTGGTAGAGCCTTTAAAACAAGTGCACTACCTCAAGATGTTTTTGTTCATGTATAGTATACCTCATTGTCATGTTCTAGAATTGTGATATATTTATCTTTAACTTATATATTTATCTGATATATTTATCTTTAACTGAAAAAAAACTAAACTTTTACACCCTTAACGTTGTGGCAGTTTTTTCCCTGTGGAAAATGGTATTGAATATCGATATTTTTCAAGGTATCGAAGTTAAAAATTACAGTATCGTACACCGACAACACTATTGCCAAGTTTGGCATCAATCAATATTAGAGACTTCCTGTTTCCCCTTTTTTCCCCATAATGTTACCGCCTTGCCATAGCAACATCGTTTGTGTTACGAAACTGGACTCCCACGCTATGCAGGGAGTCCGGACCTTTATTATGACATTGTGTGTTCTGGGTTCTATGTCACTTCTGGACTGAGTTTATCGTCATCACCTGTGTCACTGTGATAATTGTGGGTATTTAAGTTTCGGTTTTGTATGTTTGGGCGTGGGTTATTGTTTGGAGTTCTCGTTGTCTTTCGTAGTTAGTTATCGGTATTCTGGATATTCTCTCTCTTGTCTTGCCTTGGTTTTTGGATTTACGCCCGTGTATTTGGATTGTGCTTTTGGATTACCCTTTGGATACCTCTGCCTGGTTTTTGTATTATATTTTCATCGTGGTTTGTTTTCTGTGTTTCACTGCTGGTTCATTTGTTGTCACATTATTATTTTTACGGTTAGTGTTTGTGTTGTTTCCTGTGTTTATTGTTTCATTAATTATCGCTTACTTTAGTTCCGCGTTCACGTCTTGATTTTACACAAAAACACCACCGGCCCTTCGTAACAGTTTGAGATATTAAAAATCTCTTTGCAGTTTGAATCTTTAATGTCTTGGCACGATGCTCACCAAGTTTGGTGCCAATCACATGAAATTCCCAGCAAGAATATTTAAAAATGTATGGTATGTGCTTTTTAGAAAATCCAAAATGGCTGACTTTCTGTTGAGCGGAGCTAGCTAGACCAATACACATATCAAGTTTTGTACTAAGCCCCCCTGCCCATGTTTCAGCCTTTGGTCAGCCCTAATAATCGACAACTCTGATGTGTGTGCAAAGTTTTTGAGCATATTAAGGGACCTAAAGGCCATTTTTTAATTTTTAAAGGCCCCAACTATTTAATTTTTTAAAAAAAATATTAATAATCCCAAGCAAAAAGTCCTTGAGCCCTAAATAATGATAATCCTTAGCGAAACAATAAGGCCCTTCACAATTAAAATTTATGGGCCCTAATAAGCCTAAGGAAACAATAGGGCCTTTCCCATTTTCAGTGCTAATAATAGCACACAAAAGCATTGAGGCAAATAGTCAGTTTTAATTACTTGGATTAGAATTGAATAACATATCTTAGAACTTGAAATGCAGCGCATGGAGTATGAACAGTTTAGTAATAGATGTCAAGTTTTCTTTAATCAAGCTGAGGCAAAATGATTACTTACATTTAAAAATCAATTAATTGTACTGACATTTGTTCTGTGTTTTATTATTATTCTTTGTTTTTTATGTAAAGCTGCTTTGAAGCAATGTAACATTGTAAAAAGCGCTATATAAATAAAATGGAATTGAATTGTACACGCCTTGAGTGCTGTAGTTTTGAAAGGTTGTCTAGTAATAATACAGTAAGTACCGCGGTACTCTCATGGCCCACACCCACCACCCTCTGCTGCCCTGACCCAGCAATGGCCCATTGTTATAGTTGACCTCACAAAGTTTCGCGCAAATTAAAAACATTCCCGCAAACATTTATGAACTTTGTAAATTACCCCACACAGATCATCAACAGAAAAATAAATAATAATTGATTTCATAATCAGCTCGAGTGAATCATCTTTCCTTGCATATTGCCCCCAACTGGGGGCAGTTGTGGCCTTTGTAAATTACCCCACACAGATCATCAACAGAAAAATAAATAATAATTGATTTCATAATCAGCT
>JAZGTJ010009932.1:0-18743 GCA_036877575.1 Botia almorhae | reverse complement strand
CATCCAGTGCCAGAAGCAGCAAAGCAACCCCAAAACATCTTTGAACCTCCACCATGTTTGACTGTAGGGACTGTGTTCTTTTCTTTGAAGGCCTCATTTTTTTTGTAAACAGTGCCATGATGTCCTTTACCAAAAAGCTCTACTTATGTCTCATCTGTCCATAGTACATTCTCCCAGAAGGATATTGTTTTTCTCACATAAGTTTTGGCAAACTTGCTTTTTTATGCCTTGATGTCCTCCTGGGTCTCCTACCATAGCATCCTTTTTTATTCAGATGGTGATGGATAGTGTGAGCTGACACAGTTGTAGCCTGTGTCTGCAGATCAGCTTATATTTGTTTGGAAGTTAATCAGGGTTCTTTATCCACCATTCAAACAATTCTTCTTTGTAATTTTTCATTAATTGTTCATCTCCGTCCACGTCCAGGGAAGTTAGCTACAGTGCCACGGGCTGTAAACCTCTTGATGATATTGTGCACAGTGGACACAGGAACATTAAGATCTCTGGAGATGGACTTGTAGCCTTGACATTGTCCATGTTTTCCCACAATTTTTTCTCTCAAATCCACATACAACTCTTTACACTTTTTTTCTTTACACTTCTGAAGTTTTGTTAAGTTTTTGTTGTTCTGAGTAACACAAAAGAAGATATTTTGGGAAATGTCTTCTGTTTTATGTCCATACTCTTTCCAACCCTTTCTGAAAAAAACAACTGAATGTTTGACCTCAGAAGTGGTTGAGACTTATGTAATTTCTCTTTCTCTCTCTCTCTCTCTCTCTCTCTCTCTGTCTCTCTGTATTTCTGTGTCAGTGGTTATCTGGAATTCAAGACATCTATGAATGCCATGTTGGCTAGTAAACTTTTCCATGGAAGGTAAACCTTTTATTCGTGGTTGAAAAGCTCTTCATCTGTTTAAAGGAAACTTAAGCTAAGTTTTGTTTCTAATATTTAATAAGAGAATTTCATTAAAAGGCTTATGTGCTAATGTAACAGCTGTATTTCCCAAAGTAGCATATAAAGATTATTACAACATAGTCTGAGTTTGTGTTTTTTTCTGTAGTCATTCAGAATAGTTTTCCCACACTTACATTTTCATAAAATTTTCTGTTGCTCCTTGCTTCACAGATCAGGCCAAACATCTGTGGCCTCCCTGAGAAGGTTAGTATTTTTTATTTCAACTGTTTAATCTAAACAAGCACACAAGCAGAATAAAATGTGGTTTGTCATGATTTGTTCCACAGGAATCAAGTCATTGATAATGTAGCTGTGGAGGTGGGGGTCTTCCACACACGCCATCTCGTCCAATATGAAAGAAAGCTTCTTGCTCTTGAGGCACGCAAAAAGAGGCGAAAACCTAGACGAACCCCCAGTAAAAGGAGGGAAGTAGGTGGGTTTTGGACTCACTCTTTGGACGGGATTACTTGATGTTTCAAAAACAATTATCGGTTTTTTAGAATGTCTGTCTTTTCATGTACTGATTGGGTCAGAATTGGAAGCTCTGTAGTTGTTGGTACGTTGGGAGTGTCTGTTGTCTAGTTGTGACTTTACAAGGGGTCATGTGCTTTAAATGCATGTGCTTTTCATGTGCACAATTTCTTTTTAGGATAGAAATACGTATAAAATCTCTTTATTATCTGACAGACTTCCCTACAACAGATGTCTTGATGTCATTCTTGTCTCTGCACTAGAAACAGCTAACAGGAAAGAGAGCAATGGGCCATGGTCAGATTGTTTGTTCAGGCAATTAAGAATATATAAAAATTTATTTAGAAAATTAAGTGAAGAGAATGTATATGTATATACAGTATATATGTGTGTATATAAGTATATAAGTTTAATATATGTATGTATATATATATATAGATATATATATAGATATATATATAGATAGATAGATATATACATTTCAATGGCTAATGTGTGTTTTAGGTCCCAAACTTTCTACTGCTCATGTTAGTGAGAATGAGGACTGGATCAAGAAGGAGGCGGAGCTTAAGTCATCTCATTTACATTCAGTACACACAACACATACAGGAAACAACCTCCCGACACACATTCCCCTGGAACAACAGTCAAAACCTAAAGTCAATCTGCTGCACATTCTCCAGCAAGGGTGGGATCTCAGGTACGTGTGGACACACAGTTATGGGAAATGAGTGGGGTTGCACAAAACCTGCTTTCCTTCAAATTATTAGTATTAAAAAATGCTAGGAAAAAACATTTCAGAATTGTTTTAATGTTTTATAATTACAAAGGCAAACATTCAAGGGGTGGGAAATGTAAAAAGCTTATAATGACTGTCAGACCTTGACAATAATGACTGCCCGATGGTGTAGGGCCAGCATGAACAACACTTGGGACAGTTGACAGAACTGTCACTTGCCCGATCAGGCCAGTGCTGCATTGTCACAAAAGTCATTTGCATGTATTTTTAAGCTTTGCCAGTTGAAATATTAAAGCACAAGAAGACGCAAAAGAACTCAATTCAGTATTCGCGTGCTGTTTGAGAAGTTTGTATGCGCAACATGCATCCAAAGCATGTGCCTAGAAGGCCGCATCTCAGACAGCCCATGGATGAATTGAGTTTTCACATCTTCTTGTGCTTGAAAGGACATATGTATCAATTATGTAAAAATGCCCATGTTAGCAAGTATCCTTGTAAACCTAGTCTGTTGGAAAATAAAACGCATGTTTAACAGTATATTGGATCTGTGAATTCAGTCTTAAAGTAACAGTAGTCAGTCTTAAAGTAACAGTAGTCTAATATACCTGCTGCACTCTGTTTTAATGTTAATCAAGCAACAATGGCCAAAGAAAGAAATTTCTCAATGCTCTTGACTAATTAACTTTTGCAACTTTAATAATGGTTAATAATCTATATTAAATTTATACAGTAAATACTGTGCAGTGTTATTTTACATTTGATTAATTAGAAATACATTTCTGTACTTAAACAACTGTTAGACCAACCTGAAAAACTTGACCAACAAACCATGTTTGTTCTGTTGTATTTGTTGTTGCTTGCAATTTGTTTATTTGTTCTTATTTCCTTTCTGTATGAGTTAGGCTAGTAGTCCTTTTCGAATGGGAACTTGCACTGCGTCTCCAAGGGAACACTATAGGGAATGCCTCCGGCATGACCGATGTCTGATGCATGAGTCAATTTAGGATGTGCTACAGCTGAGGCTCGTAGGAAACTGACATTGTGAGGCTCGCAGATGGGGATCGTGAATGAGTTCGAGAAATGTATGAGTTCTGATGTATGATTTCTTATTTTCCGCAGGCGTGCACAATAACCGTTAATCATTTGACAGCGAGTGCACTCTTGGCTTCAAGCCAAGGTGTGCAGTATGTTTGGATGAGTGTTTCTTATCGGCACATTTCCGCCCAGCTTGTACAAGCCTTTCTTTTCTTCCAGATCTTTACACCTATGTGGAGAAATCCTGGAAAAGCCATATTTGCCCGTATCCATCTATTTTAACATGCTGATATTGAGAGGATGCAAGAATATGTATCCTCTTGTGTAGATGCCTTCAATTGAAAAGACGCTGGCCAGCTATCTCTTGATGGGTAAGGCATCCATATTAAAGGCTGCCAGCCAGATTGTGTTTGTGCTGACGCTTGAATGACAGAGCGTGTGCAGTAGTGGCAGCGAGGCAGCTTTGCACACAATGGCTGTTTTGCAAGCCTACCAGCCTGACCTGCTAAAGGACCTGGCAAAAGGCATTGGGCTCTCCCCAGAGGTGGTAGAGGCTTTTAAAACTTTCCAACCGTGCTGGTCTAGGTCCATGCCTCAGGCCTCGAGCTACTGGGGGAAAGGTGGTTTGACACAGGAGACTGGGTGTGAAACGTTGTCTGATGGCCTGGCAGTAAGCAGAGTTGTTTGGCTCCTTATGAACGTCTTTAGCTGCTGCTTTTACTTTGTGTTGATAGGCTCTGATTGAGCCTTCTTGGCCACTGTCTTCCTAGAGCTCAGTTGAGCTAGCAGGTCCAAGTTGCTAGGGTCCCTGTGAGCCTCCTTGGGAATCTGTCCTGAGTGTTGGACAGAGTTAGGCCTCCTCTTGCTTTTGAGGGTCCCCCAATGTAGAATGTACAGCTTTGGAAAAAAAATTAAGAGACCATTCCAAATCTTTCTTAAATCAGCATCTCTACTTTTGTGGCAGCCATTCCATTGCGGTTTCTGTTGAATTGGGAACACAGGCACATCACATTCTGCTTAATGAAGTACTGATTAAGTGATCACATGAACCAAATATTAATTAATGAGGAAAAGTATAGAAAACACAGTTGTGGTCATCACTATTTTTTGCAGTAAGACCAGCTGGATGGCAAAAGCACTGCTGGTAGAACCTCAAAAGTAAGTGGAATCAAATAAAAACTGTTGATCATGCAAAAAGAGTTAAAAGAAAAGTTTTAAGTGAGGGAAACAAGGGATCAATTCTGGCTTTACTAGCAGAGGGATACCGTGTGTGTCAGGTTGTTTCCATCCTTAAAATTTTGCAGACATTGGTTTATAAGAACAAGGTCAAACTGCAGATATTGGGGACAACAAATCTACAGACTGGTAGAGGGCGAAAACGACTCTCCACTAAACAAGATGACCACCAACTTGTGTCTTGCATCCACTGTGAAATCTGGTGGAGCATCTGTGATGATTAGGGGTGCTTCAGCAAGGCTTGAATTGGGCTAATTCGTCTTTGTAAAGGGTGCATGAATCAAGCCACATACAAGGTTGTCCTGGAAGAAAACTTGATCCACTCTGAGGATCATTTTTTCCAGCAGGACAATGCTCCATGCCACACAGCCAGGTTAATCAAGGCTTGGTTGGAGGATCAGCAGATCATGATCATTTATTAAATGCATGCCTATAAAGAGTAAAACTAGAGAAACTGATAATATTGCAGTAAACTCTTAATTTTATTCAGGTCTCTTCTTATTTTAGAGTTATCATGCTGAAGCCTCTATTCTTAGAGATCAGCTAGGTGGCAATACTGAGTGGCAGGTTCTCTGTGAGCCTCCTTAGTACTTCTGAAAGTTAAACCTCTGTCTTTAGAACTCGGCCTGGTATTTGAGCTAGGTTGTTAGGCTGTGTGCCTTACAAAGGGTGTATTGTTAACATCTCTTTAGAGCTCTTGCTAGACAGCAGCATCAAGTTATGCGTCTCCGTCTTTATAGCATGATAAGGTGGTGAGGTCAGGTTGTTAGGCCCCGTCTGAGCCTCCTTGGATTCCGTTATTATGTAGAGCATTGCTAGGCCTCCTCTCACTTTGGAGAGTCATCCCGCTGAGGCTGAGGCCTGTTCTCCAGAGATCTACTGGAATTTGCAATTATGAGTTGTTGGACTTGTTGTGAGCCTCTTGTGAAGCCTCCTTTCACTTCAGAGATTCATTATTCTGAGGCCACTATTCTTAGAGCTCTATCCGGTGGCAGTCGCTGACATGCACTTAGGGATAGAAACTCCTCTGAGTTTTTGACAACTTTGAAACATTGTGGCACTCTTCCGTTCAGCATGGCAGAGTGGATATTTTGTTCCCTATAGTGTCCCTCAGGGAACAGTGCGAATTCCCATTCGAAAAGGGAATGTCTCAGGTTACACATGTAACCATGGTTCCCTGGGAAGGGAATTGAGACACTGCTTCCCTTTGCTATATTAGAGGTTTTCCTGTGCACGTCTTCTTCAGACATGAAGCAGATAATGCATTTTACAGGTGCCCTTTATACTCTCTGTTGCCTGTAGTGATGTCAAGTTCAGTGTCCTCTAGGGGGCACAGTGTCTCGTTCCCCTTTCCAGAGAACCATGGTTGCATGGGTAATTTGAGTGTTTCTTATTATTTATTAAGGTTACATGGGTAAAAACAATGAAAACAATAACTAGGCCTATTTTATTATATTTCTTTATTAAGGAGGGTGATTGTTTGTGCTTTTATATCATACAGCTTATGGCACACTAATGAAACTATTAAATATAGAAGATGCATGCATTTCCATTGGCTATGAATAATATGAAATGCCTATCAATGTGCAGCTGATTGGCTAGAGAATCAGAAGACTAAGAATTATCAGTCTACACCTCCAGAGTTTCATGACTGAGCCTAGGTCATATGTATGACTGAAATAAGACAGCACACTCTTGAATATCCTAAGCCATAAATATCATATTAAACAAGTGTTATATTTTACATTAGACATTACAATGAAATTGGTTACATACGAGTTTGCTTTTGACAAATGGGTTTCCACAGTCAGCAGTAGCACCCTGCTGGTGACCCTCTCCATCATCTGTTGGATGTTGATAGTTTATTGATAGCTGCGGACAGGCACAGACCTTGCAATAGACATTCTTCGCACTTATGTGCCCACCAGAAATTTGCGTTCAGCTAACGAACGTCGCCGTGTCGTTCCATCCCAACGAGGGAAGAAATCACTTTCCCGGACTCTTTCTTTCACTCTGCCCAGTTGGTGGAATGAACTTCATATCTCCATCAGAATGGATGTCATTAGCCATTTTCAAGAAACAACTAAAAACTCATCTTTTTTGTCTTCACTTCCTTGACTAATTTACTAACACACTGCCACTTCTACTTCTTAAAAAAAAAACACCCTTCTTATACTGTGTTGAAATACCTAAAACCTGTCTATAGCACTTATTCACTGTTACCTCTTATTGTAGTTGAAGTTGCTTCCTTGTCCTCATTTGTAAGTCGCTTTGGATAAAAGCGTCAGCTAAATGACTAAATGTAAATGTAATGTTGACTCCAAACCCATAAACTAAAGCAACACTTCTTGTGCTGTAGCGTCAGGGACAGGAAACACTTTAGTTTAGTGCAGTGTCCTGTCATCAAGAGCCTCAGCATCATTGTGTTCCTGTGTTTTCCAGAACTGGTTCTTGATTCCCTGAAGCACACATACATAACACCCCTCTACACAGATACACACCAGTGCTGTGCATTCTTTTCATCCAGCACATTTTCTCACCACTACCTTCACAGCTCTTACTGTTCATTCACACAGAAAGAGAATTCCTCCCAGCCTAGCCAATCCGACATGGCGACCCTGAACTCTGTGCACAGCGCTTCGCTCTCATTGGCTGGCTAATTGCTGGAGTCAGACTGTCTTTCTCTTGTTTACGATTTTGTTAAAAGCTGGAAACACTTAAAACATTTTTCTTTCCCTTCACATTACGCAATAGCTCTAGAAAAATATTTAGAGCTGCTGTTTTTATTTGCTGACGTTAATGAATTTTACATACTCCTGTCCAAAACACAGTAAAGACTTGGGTTTCTCCACTCACAGCCCAACAGTCTGAAGTGTAATTGTAGTGAGGAATTATAATGACATGTCTGAGTTTGTAGAAATTCCTCTGTGCCTGCCAGTGTGGAAACAGGGGCTGTTACAGTACAGTATATCATTGTTTACGTTTGAGAGCTTTTTCCAAAACATTTCACTTCCACTTTGTTGCACTTTTGTTGCTTATCTTGTTGCCATCCAGTGCATGTGAATAGTTCATGGTTATTGAAGCATTGTGGAGGGCTTTTCTTCACATTGACTTACTTCATGTGTCTAATAGCAGTAATTGCAGCGATGAGGTGTACAGTACCTCTTTACTTACTTTATATTACTTTATATCAAATATATAAGTTTTCTTTACAGCAGTGTAATAATTTGTCAGTTTGCCTGCATATGTGTAACAGCAGTGCGGGCCATGATGTCACTGACGTGAGAAGAGTCAGTCTGTCAATTAAACTGAACCACATAGCACCATTATGCTCCTATTATCTTTGTTTGGGTGGCTTAATGCAAGAAATATTGGCACATTAAGTTCCAAAGAAAAACAATGTTATGTTTCTGTCTTAGATAAACTCTGATAAAGCAGTCACTACAGGTTGTTTGGTACATTGATCGTATTACTGTGTTCTGAGGACTGTTTTATACTGAGACAGTAGTTTTTAAATAATCAACTGTGTGAAGCCCCAGTGCTGCATCACTCGGGATTTGTCTCTATTAGCACATCTGGCTCTATTGGCCAGTTCCTATTAGACATAATTTTTACCGTTCTTCAAAAGTATTTCAGTACCTTCAGGTTAGATGGCTTATTGTGATCTTGGCAATGATTGGGTCATTCTAAAATATTTAAATGTTTTCACCGAAACCACTCCAGCATATGCTTAGCAGTATGCAGGGTCATTGTCCTTCTGTAAACTCCATCCTAAGGTCAGATCTCTGGCATCTTTGGTGTCTGTTGTATCTCTGATTTATTTCTTCTTGCCCTGCCTCTTGATCAGTTATAGGGGTCTTATGTATTTTCCATTTAGTTATAATGGATTTATTGGTAAAAAAGGTTTATGCCAACTTGGCGATTAGTGGGGGTTAATTTAGCATACTCAAACTTCATCCGCTCATCACAAGAGTTCTGTGTTACGTTAAACATGATGCACTTGCAGTATGTCATGTGTTTGTGTGTTTATGATCTCCTTCCTCTTGCAGTAAAGTCCAGGCCCGCATGGCCTTCTCCTCATACCTGCACCGTGTGCAGCTGCGTCTGCTGGCTGAGAGCAGAGAACACCAGAGCTCTGCTTGGACTCAGAAAGAACGCGATCAGATGGTAAACGTGTTACAGTGAAATATCCTACAGTAGCTAACGAGTGTTAATTTATGAAAATTAAAGGGTAACGTCATACCTGAAAATTTCGACTCCCTCATGTCCTTAAAAATAAAAATTCTGTCCCCCAAAAAAATGAAAATTCTGAAAATGTCCCCAAAAATGAAAATTCTTACATCATTCCACTCATTTCTTCAGCTGAACACAAATGTTTGTATAATGAAGGTCAAAAATGTTGATGATCCAAAAATCACATACAACTATTATAAAAGTTATCCATACAACGTACATACAATCCATACAACAAAAGTAATCCATGGATAATAAATGTCTTCTGAAATACTGTTATGTGTTATTCACCTGCTCTGTAAAATTGTGATTTTGATTGTAATTGGCCCATCATGGCTTTCTACAGTATTTTGAATAATACTGTAACTGTGAAAGGTAACCGATTTCTTGCCTGTCTCTTCCAGTTTCCTGTCTCTCATATCACTCCACACTCTGTTAAGGTCGTCTTGCGTTATGACCCTGATCACTCTGTCCTAGTTTATTTTGTGATGATGTACTGAGGGTGCATTCTGCTGCAGTGTCATGGATCTCTCAGGGGCTGATGGGAGGGGTGTTGTGTGATGTGTGTGTGATTCTGCAGGAGCTGGTTGTTCGTTTCCTTAAGAAAGCCAGCAGTAATCTGCAGCTGGATGTCTGTATGGAGCTGCCCAGCCCTCAGCTGTCCCTGCCTGACCGTCTCTGTGTCTTGTCCCATCAGCTGGGCAAATTCATCCGGCTCTATAACCAGGTCTGTGTCACAAAACAATGACAGAATTAAGACATACGTGTATGCTTTATAAAGCCTATTCTGAAAATGGTTTAAACTTTGTACTCTGTAAATCACATATAATCAGTAAATATGTACGTTGTATTAGAATCAGAAGGAGCTTTAAGTGTAAACACACATTTGTTCAGCTGTCTTTGTCCTCTTTCAGTCCACTAATGTTAGTGGAAGAGAAAGGGATTAGACAATTTTTAATTTTTGAAATGTGATTTGTAGCTTAATGTTAACCACTTTACATGGCCGCTCGCTCTAGATATTTATTAAAATCATGTCCAAGTGTGGAAATGTGGACATGATGACCAAAAAGATACTATGCTAAGCTTAGCAAGATCTGCTAAGCACCTCCACTGCATCTCTTCCACATCCACAACATCAGCACAGCTTCTCAAAGGCCAGTGTGCTTCATTATAAGCAGGACACGGAGCTCACTTCTCCCTGACTCCCACTTCTCCCTCACTTCTCCCTTGTGTCTCTAAACATTTAATGTAGCTTAATCCATTAAGACCAAAGGACAAGATTCATGATACACCTTATTAATAAATTTTATAGTGTGTATAGAAAAGCAGAAGAGCCCAGAATACATTTCGGGCAGCCAGATAGTGTGCAGACAACAGTACAAGAGACTCACTGCAAGGTTCTCGAGATATAATGTGTATATGTTTATATAATGTGAAGTCAACTCTGAAAGACTCACACTCAACTGTGAGGGTGCGGAGCGCAGAAAACAAAGTATACCTGATGTCTTCACAATCAGAAAGATCTTGAATTAGAGATTTAGAAAGAACATCACGATTTACATTAACAGAATGCTGACATTGGTAAGTCATCATAATGTTATTATGATAATGTGATTTTAGGAAGTTTGTGAGATGATGACAAAAATCAAATATGTATGATTTGACATCATTAGAAAATCACTATAAATCAATATAACATGCATAAATAGTTCTTTACATGTATTTCTTAACTTTGTGGGAAGATTGGAACATAACCTGAAATATCAGGTGCTCTTCAGATGTTGATTTAAGTCTCAGGAGCTGAAACAGGTTGAGTTAGATAAAACTGTGGGTTGTGTAGACATGAATAAATGGTATTTGCTTTATAATCCTCAGGAAACCAAGGAAATGGTGAAGAGTTTGGAAAAGAGTGCAGCTGATGATTACTGCATCAGTACCAGTGTTTTTCAGGAATTTATCTTGGAGGCCAGGTGGGTGTAAAACTCTTCCTTGTACTAGGATCAGTAAATTAGGACTGCATGTTATTTTGCATTTTTGAAACTCACTGCTCACTGTTGTTTGTATCTTCAAGTGAAACTGATTTGGAGGAGGTTCTGACATTCTACAGTCAGAAGAACAATTCAGCAAGTGTATTTCTGGGTACAAAGCATCAGAGCATCAGAGCCGAGAGGAACCATGATATTGAAAAATCCACTGGCTCTCCGAATAGAGATAGTGAGTGATGTTTTCTCATGCGTCTTACGCATTGTCTTAATGACACATTGTGTATTGTGTGTTTGCACAGATAGTGTTCTTAGTTCAAATGGGTTTATCATACATTATTAAATTGGATGTTTGTGATGTAATCAAAATAACTGAAGCTCATTTACTTTGTTTTCCGTAAAGCAGCTGCATGTAAAAACACAGATGCGTCTGGAAGATTAGAGAACACAGACATCAACACCCACAATATGCACAACTGCAATGCCACTAAACAGAGTAACAAAAACAAACAACACACATTGAACAGATGTATCAGAAACAACTGCACCATTATTACAGTGCAGCCCAGTGCTTCACCTGCTGCTGAGACCCAATCAGGAGCTTCACATGATAAAATGAGCAGCCCTCAGAACAGAAGGACTCAACGAACCAAAATCAACGAACCGCAGTCCCAGGGCCCACCTCTTGCTGAAGCCGTAGAATGTGAACACATCATCCTACAGCACTGCGCCCCAGGACCTCCACCCTACATCCAGCCCCCCCCACACCCTCTGGCCAACACACCTCCACCTGTTAGCGTCCTGTGGGTCTCGACACACACCAATTCTATTGGACCACCTTCCTCCACAGACGCACCTGGACAGGAGCGTCCCACCTATGTGAACACCTCCATCTCCAGAGACACGGGCAGAAAGATTTCACGCCCATCCTCAGCGGGACCAGGTCATGTGACAACCGTGCATGCTGGTCAGTAACACTTGTCAGAAACATTCACTATATACATCTAATATCACACTTTGTATCATAATGATTTTAAAGCTCTGTTTATTTTGTAAGTAGCTTTTTTGAAGATGTATCATGTCGTATGTAGTCGTATGAGACTGAGATGTGTTAATAAGTTCTGTCATTTAAACTTGCTAGTATAAATGACGGTGAGTTTAAACTTTATGTAATCTTTGTTAACTTTAGTAAATTCATTAGCGAATATGAACATGTAATGTACATCAAGCTCAACTGGTAGAGCATTGTGTTAACAGCGCAATGGTTGTGGATTTCCCGGGAACACGTATGTGATAAAATGTACATAAACTTAAATGCAGTGTAAGTCACTTTGGATAAAAGCATCTGCTAAATGCATAAAGGTAAATAAACATTAAAATTTGTTCATATAGTAACTACGAATGTACTAATGTTAACAAATGGAACCATTTTGTAAAGTGTTACCATACACTGTGCTGTGCCCCGCAGGGAGTCAGGTAATGAACATGAAGCCCAGGCCTGGTTCCGCTGGAGTTCTGAAGGAGAGCGACTCGCTGTCAGCCCAGGCCCAGTCCAACCAGGAGGCCATTGTGTCTGCTCTGCGCAGACTGATGGAGAAGCAGGCAGCTCGTCAGTACAGCTCATCCAATCACATCAGTCTGCTCACACAGCACGTGAGTTCCAATCCATTACATCCTTTACTGTACCATACATATGTCACGTCATCACGACTAAGTTGTCCCTCACAGAAGCCCTTTTGGTAAAGGCTGCACTTTAAAGATCTACATTAAGAAGGGTCTATGTGCATATGAATGCATTAATAAACAAACCAGATATTGATACAATGGTCAAATGTATATTGATATGTTATTGTATGGTTATGATTATCATGCTAAAATAAAATTATAGTAACAATATAATTGTGATTTATTGTAAAATTGTATATATATATACAGTGCTTTGCAAAAGTATTCATACCCCTTGAAATTTTTCACATTTTGTCATATTACAACCACAAACTTAAAAGTTTTTATTGAGATTTTATGTAATAGACCAACACAAAGTAGCACATAATTGTGAAGTGGAACGAAAATGATACATGGTTTTTTAAAATGTTTAGCCCCCCTGCATCAATACTTTGTAGAGCCACCTTTCGCTGCAATTACAGCTGCAAGTCTTTTGGGGTATGTCTCTATCATTTACATTTAGTCATTTAGCTGACGCTTTTATCCAAAGCGACTTACAAATAAGGACAAGGAAGCAACTTCAATTACAATAGGAGGCAACAATGAATAAATGCTATAGACAGGTCTCAGGTATTTCAACACAGTATAAGAAGGATGTTGTTGTTTTTTTTTTTTAAGAAGTAGAAGTGGCATTGTGTTAGTAAATTAGTCAAGGAAGTGAAGACGAAAAAGGTGAGTTTTTAGTTGTTTCTTGAAAATGGCTAATGACTCCAATGATTCCACCAACCGGGCAGAGTGAAAGAAAGAGTCCGGGAAAGTGATTTCTTCCCTTGTTGGGATGGAACCACAAGGCGACGTTCGTTAGCTGAATGCAAATTTCTGGTGAGCACATAAGTGCGAAGAAGTGAGAGCAGGTAGGAAGGTGTGGATCCAGTAGTCACCTTGAAGGCAAACATCAGAGCCTTGAATCTGATGCGAGCAGCTATTGGCAGCCAGTGCAACTGGATGAACAGTGACGTGTGCTCTTTTAGGCTCGTTAAAGACCACTCTAGCTGCTGCATTCTGAATCAACTGCAGGGGCTTGATAGAACAAGCTGGAAGCCCTGCGAGGAGAGCATTGCAGTAGTCCAGTCTGGAGAGAACCAGAGCTTGAACGAGGAGTTGTGCTGCGTGATTCGATAGGAAGGGTCTGACCTTCCTGATGTTGTGGAGGGCGAATCTGCAGGAACGAGCGGTTTAGAGATGTGGTCAGAGAAGATCAGTTGATCGTCGATCGTTAATCCAAGGCTTTTGACCGTCTTGGATGGAGAGATGGTTTACCTGTCAATCTGAAGTGAGAAGTTGTGAAGAAGGGATGGGTTGACTATAAGCATTTCTGTTTTGGTAATGTCTAGTTGAAGGTGATGGTCCTGTATTCAACACGATATGTTCGTCAGGCAGGCTGAGATGCGAGTCAGTACCGACTCGCATCTCAGGGTGGGATCATCAGGGTGGAAAGATCATCAGGGTGGAAAGAGAGGTAGAGCTGGGTGTCATTTTCTTTTTCTAAAATCTTGGCCATGAATGGAAGCAGGGATACCGGACTGTAGCTTTCAAGAAATGTTGGATCTAGGTTAGGTTTCCTTAGCAGTAAGGTTACCCATAGCCTGCTTAAATGAAGTGGGGAAAATGCCAGTGAGAAGAGATGTATGTGAGTAAGTGCTGGTGTGACTGTTGGAGAAATGGCTTGTAAAGATAATAGCTTGCACATCTAGAGACTGAAAGTTTTGCCCATTCTTCTTTGCAAAATAGCTCAAGCTCAGCCAGATTGGATGGGGAGCATCTGTGAACAGCAATTTTCAAGTCTTGCCACAGATTCTCAATGGGATTTAGGTCTGGACTTTGACTGGGCCATTCTAAAACATGAATTTTCTTTGATCCAAACCATTCCATTGTAGCTCTGGCTGTATGTTTAGGGTCATTGTCTTGCTGGAAGGTGAATCTCCTTCCCAGTATCAAGTTTTTTTGCGGTCTCCAACAGGCTTTCTTCCAGGATTGCCCTGTATTTAGCTCCATCCAACTTCCCATTAACTCTGACCAGCTTACCTGTCCCTGCTGAAGAAAAGCATCCCCACAGCATGATGCTGCCACCACCATGTTTTACAGTAGGGATGGTGTGTTCAGGGTGATGAGCAGTGTTACTTTTCCGCCACACAGAACGCTTTGCATTTAGGCCAAAAAGTTCAACTTTGGTCTCATCTGACCAGAGCACCTTCTTCCACATGTTTGCTGTGTTGCAAACTGCAAACGGGTCTTCTTATGTCTTTCTTTTAACAATGTCTTTCTTCTTGTCATTGTTTCTTCTTCTATAAAGGCCAGATTTGTGGAGTACATGACTCATAGTTGTCATGTGGACAGATTTTCCCACCTGAGCTGTGGATTTCTGCAGCTCCTCCAGAGTGACCATGGTCCTCTTGCTGCTTCTCTGACCAGTGCGCTTCTTGCTCGGTCTGTCAGGTTGACGACCATGTCTTGGTAGGTTTGCAGTTGTGGCATACTTGTTCCATTTTTGGATGATGGAATAAACAGTGCTCCTTGAGATGTTCAAAGCTTGGGATATTTTTTTATAACCTAACCTTGCTTTAAACTTCCCCACAACTTGACCTGTCTGGTGAGTTCCTTGGTCTTCATGATGCTGTTGGTTCACTAGTGTTCTCTAACAAACCCTGAGGCCTTCACAGAACAGATGTATTTATACTGAGACTAAATTATACACAGGTAGACTATTAACCCTCTGGGGTCGACAAATGCGCCGACGCGTTTTGAGGCATGTTTTCATGATAACGCGGAAAAGAACGTTAAATGCTCTGTCATTTTTGATCATACTGTCACGGGTGAAGAATCACGCAACAAGGCAGGCAGTAAGAAAATACCCCAGAGGGTGGGTTTATTACAATAAATGTGCTGAAGTGAAGAGGTGTGGCAGCCGGTGTGGCTGGTGCGGCTGGTGCAACGCATGCTCCGTGTGTTCCTTGTTGCTGTGCGAGTGCGAGCCCGTGCTCCCCAAAAGCGGCTGTCCAGCTACTCGCTGCTCTCTGCAACAGATAAAACAAAGGTTATTGCGCTGCACTACCATTGAACCTAGTTCTCGCGAGGGCGAGAGCTGGCGGCTCTTTAAAGCCACGCGGTGATGCGGTCCAGCTGTGATCGGTCCGCCGGTGATGAGCTGGTGCAGGTGCCGCGCGTCGCTTCCTGCTGATGTAAGTAATGGGATGCTCCTCAGCTCCCTGGACCTGGGACAGGACCGCCCCCAGTCCTGTGTCGGAAGCATCCGTCTGTAGCAGGAAGGGGCAGCTGAAGTCCGGGGCGCGAAGAACGGGAGAGGAGGTAAGCGCCGCCTTGATCTGGCGGAAGGCCTCCTCCAGCACGGGGTTCCAGACCACCCTCTCGGTCTGCCCCTTCCTGGTCAGGTCTGTTAGATGGGCGGCTAAGGAGGAGAAGTCAGGGATTAAGCACCGATAGTATCCGGCCAACCTCAGGAAGGCACGTACCTGGGTCTTCGTTCTAGGCTGCGGGGCATTGAGGATGGCTTCCACCTTCTTGTCCTTGGCAGATGAGACCCCGGCCGACTTGGTACCCCAGGTACTTCGCCTCGGACAGCGGCAGGTGAAATTTTAGGGGGTTGGCGGTTAGCCCAGCCCGCCGGAGCTCCGTGAGCACCCTCCGCAGACGATCCAAGTGTTTGTCTCATGCCTCGGAATGGACCACCACGTCGTCCAGATAAGCGGCCGCGTAGCTCTGGTGGGGCCGCAGGAGGATGTCCATCATCCTCTGGAACGTCGCAGGGGCCCTGTGGAGCCCGAAGGGGAGGGTCCGGTACTGCCAATGGCCGCTGGGGGAGGAGAAGGCCGTTTTGGCCTTGGCCGACTGTGTTAGGGGTACTTGCCAGTACCCCTTTGTAAGGTCCAGGGTAGAGATATACCGGGCCCTCCCCAGACGGTCGAGGAGTTCGTCGACCCGAGGCATGGGGTAGCCGTCGAACTCCGACACCTCGTTCAGGCGGCGAAAATCGTTACAGAAACAGAGGGTGCCATCCGGCTTGGGGACCATCACGATGGGGCTGGACCACGGGCTGCGAGAGGGCTCGATGATCCCCAGCTTCAACATCTGTTGGACCTCGATAGCACGCCGACGAGCCTCCGGGACTCGGTATGGCCGTTGCCTGACGATCACTCCAGGGGCAGTCCTGATGTCATGGTGGATGACGTTGGTCTGCCCGGGCCGGGAGGAGAACACATCTGTGAACTGACCGACCAGGTGTTGCAGCTCGGCTTTCTGGGGTACCTCTCGGATGCCAAAGAGGACATAGGGGATCATGAGGTCCCAATCCCGCTTGTCCTCCGCGGCGACTCTGCGGAGCATCTGTTTGAGCGTCTGGTTGAAACGCTCCACCAGTCCATCCGTCTGGGGGTGGTATACAGTTGTATAGGAGCAACGAGGAGTTCTTTTTCCTCCCCCCTTCGCTGGGCGACGCAGTACAGCAGACCTTTTCGGACGATGAAATGCGGGAGAGGATGGGGCCGGGGGAGGACGTCCTTCCCGTTGATGGCCCGCACCTGGTTCCAGCAGTGCTTGAGACGGTCGTCCTCCCTTTGTTCCTTGGCGAAGGAGCCTCCCTCCGTGGCCTGTTGATAAACATCACAAAATGGGTTAGAGTTATGAGAGGGGGACTCACCATCTCTCCCGCTGTCCGAAGCCAGCAGCGCCGGCTGGTGTCGTGGTCCTCGCGGCCGTCTGCGGCGTCGACGGTTCCCTCGAGGGCTGGCGGGCTGGGCGGTGGCGACGAGCAGGCGGTCGAACCCCGGCCAGTCCCGTCCCAACAGCACAGGACAGGCAGGTCCTCCAGCAGTCCCGCCTCGACGGCCCAGGCGCCGGGTGATACCCACTGGTGAACAATGCAGCCCGCCAACAAGGCTCGCGGGGGTTCCAGCAGTGGGCATGGACTCGTCCTGATGCGAGGGAACGGTCGGTCTGCCTACTGCGCGTGAGGCACCCTCCGGCGTGCGTCGCTCCTGGACCATCCTGGCCTCCCGGTGTTGGACGGCGTCCGCCAGTTCGATCGCCTCCACGAGGTCGAGCACGGTGGTGGGATTCCTCATCCCGACCTCTCGACGGTGGGTTCGTGGCAGGGCTCGGAGGAGGCGATCGATGACCACCCGTTCGGCGACCTGCGCGGCGGTGGGATCCCCCCGAGCAGCCAGTGCTGCGCAATGCAGGTCAGGTCGGCGGCTTGGGCACGAGCTGGCACCCGGGCGTGGTATTCCCACTCATGGAACTGTTGGGCGGCGCAGATGGAGGAGAGGCCCAGTCGGGCGAGGATCTCCCGCCTCACCTCCGTGTACTCCTCAGCGGCAGCGGGCGGCAGGGAGAAGTACACACGCTGCGCCTCGCCGGTGAAAAGGGGTGCCAGCAGCTGCACCCAATCCTCGTGAGCCCACCCCTCACGAGTCGCGGTGGTTTCAAAGACCCGCAAATACGCCTCCACGTCGTCGTCTGCCGTCATTTTGGGTAGCAGACGGGTGGCTTGTGCTCGGGGGTCGGGCAGCGGTGCGTGGTGGGCAGCGTGGGCGCGCAGGGTCGCGAGCTCTTCCTCCACCCAGTTCTGACGGGTGGCCAGATGCTCGACGATGCATACGGCCGTTCTAAACAAAAAGTGTCTTCGAAATTTAAAATCAATATACTGTTTTGTGTGAACGAGTGAACTAGATGATTCTCACATCATTTTGAAGCTAAACTCTAGGCTACAAGATCAAGTTCTTAAAAGTCTTGTGAACAAATGTTCTGTATGTGTTGTATGGCCTTATTTCAGTGACTTCAAAATTTTTGTTTTTCACTAACCACGCATAAACGTTACTTTCTCAAAAACACAATCATGTACATACATGCAGCCCAATATATTATTGTAGCCCAGTTTGTGCTGAATACAGTGTTATCAGACTTTAGCCATTTATATGTTTATAAGCACCTGAAAAAAGCATACGTCAAAACTTCTCCAGGGCTCCAAAACACCCTTGGACCCCAGAGGGTTAACTAATTAGGTGACTTTTGAAGGCAGTTGATTGCACTGAATTTTATTTAGGGGTATCAGAGTACAGAGTACTTAAAATTATGAAAACCGTACAACATTTTCATTCTTCTTCACAATTATGTGCTACTTTGTGTTGGTCTATCACATAAAATCTCAATAAAATACATTTAAGTTTGTGGTTGTAATGTGACAAAATGTGAAAAAGTTCAAGAGGTATGAATACTTTCGCAAGGCACTGTGTATGTGTGTATATATATATTGTCACGGGTGAGGAATCACACGACACGATAGGCGGTGCAAAAATACCCCGGAGGGTGGATTTATTAACAAAAAGGGGGTGTGTAGTGCGTGGAGGAAGCAG
>JAZGTJ010009931.1:0-18743 GCA_036877575.1 Botia almorhae | reverse complement strand
ATCTATTATCTCTCATCTATTAATCTATTATCTCTCTCTCTCTCACACAGAGTGATTATTAAGCCAATGTTCCCAGCTACAAAAAAAACACAATACCAATAAATCATTCACAAATGTCACACATATAACACAACAAGCACACACCAAATTCGGAATGCAAGCAAAGACAAAAGCAAATATGTCAGGATTGTTAATATCACAGCCACAGGCTCGAACACACACACATACACACACCTCAAAGTGAGCGCCCTGGGGGCAGTAATGGGAGGTAGCCAGTGCACTAACACAAAAACATGTGTAAAGCTTTAAATAAGACACAAAGTTAAAAGCCAAACTCCTACTCGCTGTCTTCACCTCCCCTCATCCTCACTACACCCACATTATAAAGAGAAGAAAAGGGCAGAGGCTGAAGATGAATACCATCTCTCTTCCACTTTCTCTCTCCCTCGCTCGCTCCTTTTTCCATCGTTCGGCACATACGAATGCTTAATTAAATGCGCAGCTTGCGCAAAGTATTATTCCAGTTGAGATGCTTATCGGCCATCTATGTAATAAGATCTCATAGCTACATTTCAAGCAAATTTCCTCCTCATTTTTGTTCTTGTACCTCCATTCTGTTGTTCTGCGCTGCCTTTTATTGCTCGGAGGAGATGTACGCCATGCGTGTACGTGTGTGTGCACGTGAGGACTGTGTGTTATCGCAGACTGTGTTTTGCTTAATTAGCACTTTGCATGAAAACAAATGTGGTAGATTAAATGAATTTCATTTCACGAATCTGGTTCAAATGAAACATCATTATGCGTTTGCTCTATATGAAAAAGGATGATGGTAGGACTGGAAGGTGAGAAAGATGTTCCTTCACCTCCCCAATATCTCTCTCTCTTTCTTTTATAAAAGCTGCTCTCACTTTTAGGAGTGAGCTAATTTGTCTTCAACAGTGTAAAATATGAGGCTGTTGTTGAATGCATCTGCAGTCCACAACACGATTCATCATTCACGACTCAAGGTTCTCTGAGGGTGGCCCGGCTGCTCTGTGGGAACATTAGTACATTTCATTTCATTTCATCTCTTATCTTTACTGTTAATTTGCTCACTCTCCATTCCTTTCCATTTTGTTATTTCTTTCTTAAAGTACAATGGTTACCATAGTATTATTTGAGGAATGCTAAAGTACCCTGTGAATACCGTGGCCCGTCATTTCATGACTTGATTAAAAAAAGTAGCTACATTTTATAAACATTTATCATAATAATATCATGGTATTCTTATAGAGTACATTGGAGTTAAAAGGTAAAAACTGTATTTTCTGAATTTCACAGTTCAATAGTAATACTGTGGTTTCTTGGACATGTGCCATGGTAACATCTTTTTGTAGGGATTCCTTTAATAATCTCACTTGCAAAATTTAAATTGAAAGTATATCAAACATAACCAGCGCGTTCAAAACCCCATCCCAGAAATAAATTCTTAGACATATATGATGCAAAATAACAGAGGCTTGTAGTTGATTTCATCTTACAAGTAAAAATCTCATTTCATGCTGTCAGAGAACGTTCAGACATCGCTCATAACAGACCCGAGCCAAAGAAAGGACGCGGCCAAGGTTCTCCTCTCCATCGAAGGAGAGGAACAGTGAAAGAGGTAAGGATGTCAACGTCGTCTTACAAACACACAGACGATGATCGGCCTGCCCTCGGAAAGATACTTTTTTATAACCTTAGGATATATGAGTAGTATGACTTACAATAACAGATTTTCCACTCTCTATAAATCTAAGCACACACAGGTGCGCACGCGTTTGTGTTTGGAGACGTTTGTTGAAGTCCACTTCTGCCTCCCGCTGGCGATGTGTGAACTGCATCCTGCCGTGAGAGGGTTAAATATTAGATCCAGGGAGGGACACGCGCATATAATTACACTGCCGTAGACCAAATAAACCTTATAGATTTTCTTCATGGTCTTTTTGCCTTTATGGCAATTAAAGTATCGGGGAAAAGAGTGAGAATGTCAAACCTGCGTCCCCACAAGAGCGCCACGACTGTTCTGTGTAGCAAGCGCACACAACCGCTGCTCAACACGACGTAAACCGCAGCTTCAACAAATAAACCACATTTGAACAACCGCATAGCATTGTATTAATTTATTTCGATTTATAAACTTGTCAGTCAAACAAAATATTTAAACACTAAGTAGGTTGTAGTGTATAATGTTATTCATTTATATAATGTATAATAACCTAAATTAAAGTTTTTATTAAAAAGATTAAATATATAGTATGAAAGCAAAGCAAATGTGATTTTTAACACATGTATATAGATTAATCCCTGCTCAGTCTGTTTATGAACAGAACTCAAAAATCGCCTATCCATCACATTAAAGGGGACTTGATGTGTGAACTTCTTTCAATTAATGCCTCTTTATTCTCTCTCTTTAACACCCACAGAGGTCGTGACCCTCGTTTATTACTGAAACAGTCCACACGGACGCTGCAGAACTTTATCATTTTGACCAAAGACCTCTGGTGGCCACTACCTGACCGCAGATCTGAGATCAGGGTGAGAACGGGTTACTGTCAGGGTGTCATTAGCTGCTGACCATGATGTAATGTGTGAACTATTCAACTGTAAAGTGAAAAACAGCTCAAAAATGTGTTACAAACAATGGAGTTTTCTCTCTCTCTCTCTCTCTCTCTCTCTCTCTCTTCTAGTCCTGCTCTTCTAGATGTCTGCTACCAGACCTAGACAAGATAAGACCGAACAGACAACGATTACAAAAATAAGTTTTGCTATTAGCATACTTCTAAACTAGCATACTTCTAAACTGCTTCTAAACTAAAAATATGAAGTATACTTTCAGTTCACTTTTTATTTACACGTAGCTGTGTACTCAAATTATGTACATAGCTGTGTGCTCAAAGTTTAATACCGTTACACTTAAAGTAAACTTAAAAATACAACAAAAAAGTGGACTGTTCAGACCGTTAGTTCTGAATAAATGTTACTTTGTTGCACATCATCACGCTGTTTGCTAAACGAGCGTGGCTATGCATGCACCTCAACACACTCACAAGTACACATTAAAATGATAAGCATATCATAAACAATTTGACAAGAACAGAGGGTTTGAATGTAAATGACTGAGAGAGAGCGAGAGAGAGAGAGTGTGTGATGGAGGACTGAAGGAAGAGGGTGATTTAATGTGAGCAATTTTAACATTATAAAGAGTGGGAGAGGAAACCAAAAAGGAAAGGAAGGGAAGGAAACTTCAAAATGCTCTTTGAGGCGAATGAGATCACAGGCAGCAATTATATAATTCCTGTCAAGTGATGGCAGAGATAGGCCAGGAGGAATGCGCACGCTCCGGACGAAACAACCGCCTTCTGAGTGGCCTCGAGTTCCCGAGGTCATCTGAAGGTCAACCAAAGGAAGGAGAAAGGGGAGAGGTTCAGAATACCATATAAACTCATTCAGTGCTCAAATGGTTTTGTTTCACCGCTTGGATGTTTGTTCCATTCTGTTCCTTGTTGCATTGAGAACAAGTGGCGGCCAGGGTGCACATGAGGCGTGCTTTTAAAGAAGTTCTCAGATGAAGATGCTTATATTATTTGTGCAGGCTGAGAGCCACCCAAGATGGCCGCCACAGATGCGTCCAAGCATGCAGCTCTGATTAGTAATTGCACAGGATGTACAATACCATCCTGTATTATCAACAGTCTAAGACAAATGTCCCACTCTTTTGTGTTATTTTTGGACTACCGTACTTTAGAAACTGTGGGACTGAAAGCCTGAACTTTAACCTGTGTGAAGGTCCGGGCGTAACCCGGTGTGGGCGGAGGGCAAGCTGGCAAACGGGCTGGTTTGCGGGGCCAATAAGGGAGTGGAGGGTTCACAGAGGGTTCCCATGGTGAGCAGCGTGTCTGATGGAGGCAGTTTGTCTGCAGAAATGCAGGCAGACTCCAAGAGAGATGCCTATCAGCCTTGGGGGGGGGTTGGCGGAGAGGAAGGGTGAGAAAAAATGAGTGAGGGTGAGATAGAAGGAGAAAGAGAGGTTGGTTAGACAGCCATCCATACTGATTTATCCCAAAGCATTTGATTATGAGGTCACAACAGTAAAACTTAATGTAAAGAGAAAGACTCATTTGTCCTTTTTTTACAATATTAAATACTTCTGATCAATTAAAATTGATGTGCGATTTTTATGTTAAAATACTTTCTTTTATCCCAGCTTAATATGTAGACATGACTATAAGTAAATCTTCACAGGCTGATTTCTCCAACAGTCCAAACACTGAGGTCATTTTCAAAACATTGCCCTATTGGTCTGAGTATCTCAACCTGCATGACATTGCAACCTTAGCATCATTACCTCTGGCATGAGTTTAGGGGCGGGACTATCTGTTTGTCTGACCAATGGCAGGAGTGTTTAAGAAGCCTTATGCTTTACCTTCAGTACAACTATGCTTTTGTCTTTATATTAGAGAACTAAAAGTGTGTCAATCTAAGTTATGCTATTCCTGGACCAGGGCTGGTTAAATACATGTCGACATAGCAGTTATAGTGATCAAAGTCATTTTTTTTATCTTTTCGTTGGGCAAGACTAAAATCACCAGGGCCCATGATCAGAACAAATCATGCTCCAAAACTCTTTGAAAATGTGTGGTTTCTGAACGCCTTTTAAGTTTATCCCGAAGATCTTTTTCAAGTTCAAGATGTTAGAATTTACCAAATAACACCATTGATAAAATCTATCAACGTATCAGCCAATATAAAAGCAGAATGTTACAGAGTAATTATGGCTTTAAATTCTGGCTTCGAAAGTCTATTTAACTGCATAAATCTGGGTTATGGCCATGGTGAAACCACCCACAGTGAAACAAAAGGCCTTTTTATTCCAATTTATACCAGATGGCCCTAAAGCTAATTTAGTTACTAGATAATAATTTTACTCCTATTACATTGCAATTATTATAAACAATGTTTTGAAATATTATATAATTGTAAAATGCGTTGCACGGGCACAATGCTGTAACACTGATGACCTAAGACATGACCTAAGACCTAAGACAATAACCTAAGACATTTTTTAATGTATATCTTTTCTACTGGCATTGCTTTATATGTATTACGGAATTGGTATTATAAAGTAATATATGTTAAAAAAAATTTTTTGTGTTTAATGAAATGTGGAAGTTTGCTTTTGTATCTTGTTGGCATTAAAACACACAAAAATGAAGACCCAGACAGATATGTTTTCCATACTTGTGACCTCCCATAAGCTTCTGTTATTCTTAAAGGGGAAGTGTGTAATTGTAATACAAGGAAATGCAACATTCCCTTGGTTTCAATTAATGAACCACACAAACTATCCTTATTCCTTTTTCTTATTAAGCTGGGATAAGAGAAAGTATTGTAACATCCACACTTTATTTTATTACAGTTACTTTTATTTACTTTGAAATCTGGCCCTTTATTAACTCTTAACAATAAAAGCACCAGTTAGAATTAAAAAGGTGTGATTTTACAGTGTGATACAGAGAAGAACCTACTGGTCCAAAGAGAACATTACATTCTATATTTTTGTTTAGAACAGACATAAAACAAAGAACATGGTAGCATCTTCAGAACCCTGTACAGCAACACAATTATGTCTTAGTAAAGAACCATTGCAGAACTTGTATGATTAAGAGTGTTAGCACACACACACATACGCAGAACTTGTATGTTTAAGAGTGTAAGCCCACACACACACACACAGAGTGGCAGCTGCTTGCAGGAGTGCTAGCATTAGCTGTTTACTAAAGCATCAGCTGGAGGGGATGTTCTTTTTGCTCACTGAGGATTGAAATGACATGGTTCTAGGGCTGAAGGGCCGCAGACAAGCCTAATGTTGTCTGTCTCCGACACAGCGGCTTCAAAGTAGCAGTGTGTGTGTATGTGTGTGTGTGTGTCCAGGCACTCTTGAGCCTCTGTTAGCATTTAATCTGATTACATGAATCTGACTGGGGGCATCAACAGAGGGGGCGTCAAGAAGTCTAAATTTGTTGAGCTGCAATGACTTATAATCACTTTATACAAGTCAAACTGAAAGAATATCTAATCTATTCTCTGCTTCATGAGCATGTCTAACAAATACAGTATATACACCAATGTGTGTATCTACTAAGAAAACTAATAAAGTGTTTTTCTTACAGTCTTATTGTCCCAACCATGTGAAATGGCAATAATATTGGTTGTTGTCTATAAACATGACTGATTAAATGGTAAAGACCACCTGATTAGACAGGAAGTAAACAGTGAGAATGTATTCTTCCTATTGTAAAAATAAACAATTCTTCTGCCAAGTAATGTAGTTCATTATCCTAACTGTAGAAGGCTTTTTGACGTTGCCAAGCAACGTTACAGCTAGGTAATACCCAGACGACCTTAGCAAGTGTTGTCATTCAACATTTTATAAAAGATTTTGCTATTTTCTAATATAACTGTGAACAATTCGGTTCAGTCTTCTAATTTGATTGGCCAGGTGCTGTTCTAAGAGTGCTAATATTCAGCGTTGGGGGGAGCTAAGCAAAGAGTCAATTTATAATCCATAACCTTTTTGCAACTCCATTCTTGATTCTATCTCACTCATAAACCAGAATAAGGAGCAAGCCAAAGTAAAGTAACCAAGTCAAGCGAGAACAGGATTTCTGGCTTGTACTCATTGAACTACAGACCAGACACAGACCAGGCATCTGCTGAATGGGACACTGTACTGGGAGTAGCAAATTGAAGTACGTGTAACACGACACAAATGAACAAAAAGTATTTAGCTAATGATTTATTATTTAAGAAGGCTCCTTAACCCCTCGGCTAGTCCCTAAGTCTATTGTAGACAGATCTGAGATGAGATAAGAGAATGTCTAATGGCAGTCATCTGGCAGGTGGGCGAGTGAGGACCCAGCGCTTGCCCAACACGGGTTAATCTGTTAGGTGATATCTGAGCGCGGGGCGACAGCACCCGTGTCACTGAATACAAGGGGGTTTAGAGCAGCCCGCCGCCGGCACAGGTAACTCACCTGAAGAGACAGCTGTGCAGAAACTCCAGGATGTGGTCTGGATTTGTTTTCTCTCAAACATACACTTAAACATAACTGCTTTTGTACACCTGCGCACACTGTGTTCTTATGTCGGGTTATGTAACAGGGATAAACTGACTGCATTTGAACTGTGTTGTGTAATCCGCTTCAGTAAAAGATTATGAGTTTGCCTAGGTGTGCAGCCAGAGAAGTATGTCACGTTAATGATGAATGCAAAATAAAGCTAGCTTCAAAACATAAAACTAAAACATAATATCCATATTGAAAATATAATGTATTTTTTATATTATATTTTTTTTTTCTTTACAGTATCATTTAACTACAATGATATATTAAAATGGCAATCCCATATTTTTGAATGTTTTCAAAAGTAGAAAGTTTATGTCTTATACCTCTGGATTAGAAACAAAGACATTTCTGTCATTACATTTTTACAAAACAAATTACAAACCTAATTTATATAAAATTCATAACATTGAGCAGCACACTGAAACTCATTCATTTCTAAACAGTAATCCTCCAAACAGACCAAATAAAAAAGCAGAAGGCCATTAAACCCAATGTCAAGGTTTTCATTGATTATTAACTTGCATTTCCTGTCTAAAGAAAAGTAGTTTACAAATATCAGATACTAAGAGTCCCAAACTAAAAATAATTGAACCGGAATACCTACTCACTGCTTCCTAATAGAATAAAAAGACATTAAGATGGCTACCATCAGGCACTCTGTGGAGTGAAGTGCGTCTGGCTCTCGATTTGGGCTAGAAAATGCCATTTTACTTTCCTGCCTCCTACTGGATGATATCTGAGTCTCATTCTCACATATTAAACGGGGTGAACAGGAAATCAGCCTATATGAAAAAACAACAGCGGGGCTTTTTGTTCCACAGCCATAAAGTATAGGCCCCGATTTCCAGGGAGAAGGGTATGACAGCGCAATAATGAACTCTGGGTAATTGGAACAAGGTTTTGGCCTGAAACATCCCTCTCCACAGATTTCACCAGGCTTTTAGCGCTGTCTTCCAAATCAAAGCCAAACGGCGAGCAAACTAAACAAAGCCCAAATGCGAGACATGCAAGCGTAAATGAGGGTTGATGGGTCGAACTTAGACCGAGAGAGGAAAGTAAACTAGCTCTGCTAGAGCATGCTCTTATAAACTTACATGATAGCAGACAGAGTTTTCCAACAATAACCCCCGAGGGCTGTTTGAGACACTGTAACTCTAGACTGTAACATCAGTCGTGTATCTGACATGACTCTCTTCCCCTTCACTGAGTTCCTTCCGTATTCTCTCATAAAATGGAGTCGTATACAACGAATGAAGTTATCACACTAAAAGAGCTGAATGAATTGGGAAGGTCGTATTGGGATGAAACTGTATATAAATCGGCAACCATAAACATGCATGGAATAAATCTATCAGAGCCGCATGTGGTGCTGACACTCGAGTGATACGGCGAGGAGCGTGCAGGCGTGTACAGAGAGCAGATGAGACCCGGGGCACGCGAACATACAGGAAATGGCCTTTCTCTATAGAGTCGCCTTATTACAGAACCCAGTAGCTGAACCCAGTAGCTTACTTTAACTGGCTTACTTAAAGCAGTGTTCATAAAAGGTGTGTGTGGCTATGTTTTCTGGTCAGCTTGTAAAGATGCCAATTTGCAGAATTGCATTAATTATATGTATGAACAATGTGCAAAGAGCATGACTGACATAGCCAAGGTGATTAACTTTGGCTCAGAGCTGCCTTCACACACACACACAAACACACACAAACACGCACACCTAACTAATTACCTGGCCATTCACTGTGTCAAAATGAACACTGGATCTTTAGTATACACATATTGCACTCCGTAATGATTATTGAGTTGCATACTGTGTGTGTGTGTGATTGCATAGTCAAACACTTTGTGCATATTACCATGAGGGTGTTTGCGCTCTGTGTGCATGTACACTTGCATGTGTGTGTGTGTGTGTGTGTGTGTGCGTGCAAGCTCGTCTTCAGTCAGCCACCAGCCCACAGGGTTGATGTCAATCAAACAGTGCTCTAATTAAAGGCATCTGGAACAGGCTGCTGGGGAAACCAATCACTATCAAAGTCCCATTTTCATATGAATGGCCTTTTTTAATTAAACTCAACAGCTAATAAACGCCTGTATCAAAAAGATGGAGCCGTTTACCAGACAAAGAGCTTTCGTCTAAACCAAAGGAAAAGGAAAAGAGACAGGGATGAGAAAAGATGAGAAAAAGAGAGAAAGTCAGTAGACGTCTTTGAACCTGTTCCGCCTATTGTTTTTGTTCTCGCGTGCACCTCGTTGGCAACTTTAATGTGTCTGTTCGTTTATTTAGCATTGATGGTATTAAAGCCACAAGTTCACAATAAGAAGAGAGGAGAAAACACAAGGAGCTTGCTATCTCTGGAGCTGATGAAAAGAGAGGGCTGGAAAACAAACACATCTTGTGTTTGGGAGCGTGTGCGCAATGTTATAAAAATGAGTGGATTGAATCAAAACTATGAACAAACCTTGAATGGCTACAGTTGCTTTTAGTTCTTAAGAAAAACAAAGAAAACCAAAAACCTATTGTTTAACTGTTGCTGAAACCTGGTGGGGTGCTACATGACGCCCGGCTACATAAACACACAAAGGCTTGGAAGGAAAACTGGTTTAAATAATATTTTTAAACATCATGGAAATTCTTCAAGGAATGTTTCAGGTTAGGTGAAGCTCATGCTGTCAATTACCACAGAAAACACGTTTGACTCTCGTCCCCGGGTTTATTAAAACAACAAAAGCCGTGCATGCAGTACGGCACTTACCATGAACGTGTATGGAGCAAGCCATTGGACTGGAAAAATGCACACTGTTATAAAAGTAGAGCCACAAGATGCAAATGCTTTATAGACTGTAACATTATAAAATCTTCTAAATAAAAATGCAAGAACACAAAATGGAAAGTTCATCTGCCTGGAAAAGTTCACTCCACAAAAACATATTCAGAAAAATTAACATCAAATTTAAACTCTTTTGAATGTCTTTCTTCATAGACTTCTATGGTATGTATTATTGTTTTGTATTGTATTGCCTGTTTTTACAAAAGGTTTCCCTACATTGAAATTATTTTCTTTAGTAATTGACAGTGTTAGAGTTTAAATTTAAAGCTGAAAAGCATTCCCTCAGAGGGCATTATGGGTAATTATGGCCCATTGTGGTGTGGCTCTGTTCTGTTCTATAGGCACAGTTTGTTCTCTGGACTTCTGACTGATTAAAACGCTTCTTGTTTTTGTTAATTATAAGTGACTAATAAAAGGTGCAGCTATTATGGCATATCCATAGGGTGATCTCTTGACTGCAGCATGCTGTTAGCTCAATTTCATCATTTTAGGCATGCCTGATATCAGAGGGCTTAATTGGAAATTCGAAACTAAATATCAAATCGGCTTAAAAGTGATGCTATTTTTTCACATAGATCTGGGCGGGTGATATTAGACTCGGTTACGTCATCAGGATCGGCCTTTATAAAGGAACACAAATGTTTGCTTTGTTCTGGGACCGGATAACATTAGTGTGCTCAGCTGAAATCAGAGTACTTGCTGTTCCATAATTCAGCCGCGTGCACGCATACACGCTCACAAAAGACCAAGTCGTACATATTTCATATATATGAAACAATGACTGCTGATATTTTGACACAAGGAGCATTAAATAGCCACAGCACAAGACATACATTTAATCATTTAAAAGCCAAGGACAAATCAAAGCTAAAAGAGTTTAACATTCGGCATGTTGAAGTGCCAGTTCATTTGTAGATAAGTTGCAAGGTGCAGGGTTTCCACACTCTGACTGCCATACCGAAATGTCAAATAAAAAAAACAGTGACAGGTGATTAAGCCGACAGCACTTTTTAAATCAACTCCCGAAGTTGCAGTGTCATTTCCTGTTTGATAGCGTAATTTTGCTTAATATCTTTACACAACGATACAGAGGCCGTCCGGACCCCTTCAAAGCCACCACATCTTTCCCAACGGCCCTGCTAATATCCTCCTTCGCACTTCTTCTCAAACTTTTAACACCGTGACCCCGGGAAACATTTGAAAACTATAACAATAAAATGAACTTGTAATGAGCAAAATAATTGCACTTCAAACACGGTAAGGCTGGTGGAGTTTGCGCGCTCAAGACGGGCCTAATTTATAGATTACATGGCTCATGAGTGCCCGAGTTCAAAACACAGAGAAATTGGTTGTGAAGCGGGGAAAAAGGCAGCCTTCACGAACGAGTCTCCAGCATTCTTTAAACTAGTGTAATGGATATGCTGCGGGCGTTGGGGCGCATTTACCATGCAAAGAATCTTCATTCTGCACGCAGCCACTTCAAAGGAAGGGGAACCGTGTTTTAGTCCGCCAGTGGGGAAGAGGGAAAAAGAAGCCCGGCAACATGCGCTCATCTCCCAGAGTGACAGAAGCTGGCGGGGGGCGTTTTAAGAAGCCGAGATTGAGCTGATCTGGGACGACGTCTCTTTTAGTCAACACGGCAGTGTTTCCTAAAAAATCTTCAAAAAATGGAGAGAAATACCGGGGCGAAAGGAAGTTGAAAAGAACGAAGAAAATGAGTTGAAGCGAGTTTCACAAAAACAAGTCATTTACTCGCCCTTGTGTCGTTTTAAACCTGTATGACTTTCTTGATTCCTTGGAACAGTAGGAAGTAAAAATGATTGAATATGGATTATTTTTCTTTTCCATGCATATACAATGAATGGAAGAACATATAAAAATAATACATTATATTGCATGTTATAAAGCCATATAGTCTGGGAGGAAGACTGATGTTTACGTTAATATTTTCATGAAATTGTTTGATTTCAGAATTGTCATTGCTGAGTAAACTAATAGTTCAAAAGCGTGCACATCTTTCCATCTGCTGTGCAGGGGATGTGAAGCTGAAAAATGATGCCGTATTGTATTTTCATATTCACGCCTCCCCAACAACTTCTACACTGGCAGTAGAAATATAAAGCTGTGCCTTCTACAAAGGTGAAGTGAGAAACATTGTTCGAGCTGCTGACCATGTGACCTAAACTATCTAACATTATATTCAACCATTTAAGTGCATTACAAACAAAAAACAATTCTCTATTTTTTTTCTTTCCTTCCTTTTTTGTACTCTACAACTATCCACCCCCCCCACACACACTCAATTTCTCTCTCTATGTCTCTCGTTCCCTATTTGCATTTTCCAAGCTTATCTGATTGGCAAGTGGCCACTGTTTTTATAAAGCACTGTTCTAAGGAGTAGCATATGTACATTAAAAACCACGTTTTAACCTCTGAAATCCATATATACATGCATACACACATACACACACCACAAGTGGATTTAGCAGAACTTGGCAACTGGTTCATGGCAGGTTAGTTTAAACATGTCAGATGGCTTCCCCCCTTGTCATAGTCAGTTTATAAACAAATCTCTCTTTTTTAACTTTTTTTACTATCTCTGCCTGGGACACAAACTACACGACCTACATAAACACACCCCAGACACCTACTACAGAACATTTGGGTGGAAAAAATCACAAACAAATTCTTTTCAAATGAACTTTCAACAATCAGATTCGCAACAAATAAGCCGAGCGTAAGAGCTTCTTAATCTCACGTTCACATCGAGCGGGAGAGTTTTTGTTTTTCTGCCACAACAAAACAAATAACTTCCTGATGCACACTGACCCTTTCCTTCATGCATGGTTGACTGGACTGTAACTGTATCTCTCTTTCTCTCTCTCTCTCTCTCTCTCTTCCTATCTCTCGCTGTCTCTCTGTGTCTCTCTCCACAACAGCAGTGGCAGTCTACACAAACCATTAGTTCTCCCATTGGTCTTGCCTAATTTGTCTCCGGCCGCTGCGTGATTTTAGTGCCGTTGCGTCTAATTAAAATTCCTGCATATGTTTTCCCTCAAAATTAGGTTACTTGTGCAAATTTACACTAATTTACTTAGTGCTCTTTGAGTTTGCTCGTTCAAAAGCGCTGTTTGTTTAACATGCGACCTGAACCTTACTGTTCACTCATATACACACAACACACACATTCACTGGACAGTTCACAGGCCGGACACCTTATTCTGCTTTGGTAAGTTTTAAAACTGCTGAACAACATCTAACAGCTGAGGTTCGATTGCAGGTCACAAACTTCAGTTTTGAGACTCGAAGTTTTGGTCTGATGTTTGATGGCAATCGCAAAAATGTCAGGGGGAAGTCTGCGCACTCAAGGGACATGTAAATGTGTAACTCAGCATATGACGTGGGAATTTGAAGACTTTGTGCTGCTAAATAGGGAATGCTTGACCTTTGACCTCTTTGCTTCCAGGTTAAGTGGCGCTAGACATCATCTCATGCTGAACAGAGAATGCTGCTTGTGTGTGTGTTCTAACGCTGAGATGTTGATAACATTCTGCCATCAGACATTTACAGGAACTAACCTCTCTCGAACATACAATAACATAAGTGCATTACTGTCATAACTGAGATGTTTTAAAGAAAGCGTGGCATTGCAGCACGTACATGATTGACAGCTTGCATGGCTTTCACCCACACAGAAAATAATGCAGTTCCTTGTGTGTGAGTTCATAGGTGTCAGCATCCAGGTGACACTATATATGTCATTTGTCTTAACTCATTATTCATATTATCTAATCATTCTGTCATGTGAGAATGTGCAAGTGTTATGAGGAAGCCCATCATATAAACCCAGAGAATACATAGCCTTTAGCTTAAAGGTTTAAAGATATATATCTTCAGCAAAACTATTTACAAAAATTCAATTTTAACTTAAAAAGGTAGTTTTTTGTCCTAAAAGGAATGTGAATTAACCAAAAACACTATAACTATTTTAATGTTTAAATTGAATATGTATTAAAATGTTCTTCATTTGGCATAAATTAGTAATAATTAGACACTTCGGTTTAACATTTATAGAACATTTTTTAGAATGTCAATGTCAATATACTGTCATGTCACATGTGACCACAATTCATTTTAAATTACTGTTTATACTAAAAATGTATACAGCCTACATTTGCAGACTAAATAACTATTTCTATTTCTATTAAAATTAATAGCGTATTGCCTTTCTTAATACTTTCCTGTGGTGAATATGTCTCTTTACTTAATAACATTTGAGGCCAAAGATGTCTACACAGTTTGCATATATCTTTTGAATTGCTTTTTCATTACTAAACTAGCTACCACGAATAATTAAAAGGTTCATTTTTCTAACCCAAACAGCCAACATTAGTGTTGTCATTTTTCCTGTTAATCATTGTCTTTGTTGAAGTAATTGGTGACCTTGGTTTCCTTTTCCCAGCTCACAGGATCTGAGCCTCGCACACAGAATGTGTTGTGTCTGGATCCATTAGAGCTAACAGAGGGGTCACCGCTCCTTTTGGGGCCCACAGGATTCCCACCGTCATCATTCCAGCTGCAACCTTATTCCAGAGTTCAACAGGAAGTGAATGAACAGGACAGAGGTTGGAATTTCTTTGTGCCCAATCGTTTCTTTTGTCAAGTGTGAGAATGTTGTATCATTTTGATAAAAGCTCCTAATTTTAGCTGCTGGGTTGTCATTTTGTAACCCTTGGGAACAAATAAAAAATTCACATTTTGTTCTCTTTATGTTAATTGATAATATTCTGCCAGCGTACTCAGAACCCCTTAAACTATAGTAAAATTACTGTAACTCACTCAGGTGGCTAATTGCATAGTGTTTTATATATATTATACAGCCTAACTGTAGGATGTATGTGGCTGCCAATTCAACTGATGTGCAGTCTCACATGCTTGTATTTCTACTGACTGTTTTACAGCTTTGTAAATGGCTTGTCCAATCAGAATTTAGAGTTGGAGCTAGCCATTTATAATCATCATGCCGACACACAGACGAACAGAAGTGGTTTAGAGAGCACATTATATATAAACTTCTACAAATCTCCAAGTCTTTCTGTACTAAGGAAGACAATAAAAATGCACTTTCTTTTCTTTATCGTGTGTATATGTGTTTTTATGTGTGGCAGATCTTCACTCAGGGGGAACGTGGCCATGCCAAATTAGCAACAAGGCTCCTTCAATAGACTCTCCAGTTACTAAACATGCATAACCAGCCAGTTCCCTCCCCAGGCATGGAGAAAAACCAAGCGAGACAGAGAGAGAAAGAGCAGGTATGGCATGAAGGGAGAGAGGGAGTAGAAAGGCAGAAATGACTGTGTAATGTAATCCGTTTATTGCACTCAGTCGTTTGCATCCCCTTCGGTTGTGAAACCACAATAACATAAATAACTCCTTCACCACTAGATTTCTGTAATAACCACAACTATAGCCGCATTATGTGTATCAGATCATCCCCACTGCTGCATAATGTTGTTATTATGAAAACATAATAACAGTGTCACACAAATGAAAACTTTCAAACTGGTTGTGTTAGACTGGGCCAAGTAGATAAAGTCAAATAAAATCATATTCTTAAAAGAATACATTTAGGTCGCTGACTGTATCAGATCAGCTTTGTCTGGGTCTGCCATGCTAAAACTCCTCAGTCTTGTTAATCTTCTCAATGAGGTTCGAATCCTTATTCTTTAGGATAAATAATAAAGAGAAAAACATCAACTCCAAAATGTGCCCATAAGAGACAAAATGAGCGCGGCCCATCAGGCAGCTCCTTAGACAGCTTAAATAAAGAGTTTGACAGCACTTGTTTCCTTTTATTCCGTATTTAAGTATTTTTTATACCATATTTTTTATGGTCTTTCCAGTGGACAGATAAAATGAAGCTGGATGAGCCGTAATGACAGACATTGTTGGGCCTTTTGTCAGCAGTCCTATGAACCTGTCTGTCCAGAACTAAGAGACTTGTGTAACTGCAGGGTCAAAGGTCAACCAAACGGATAAAATGTGCGCGAGTGTAAATACACACGCGGGTAACAGAGCGCTCATATCGACATTGTGCCTCACCAGGACGTCAGCCGTCATTTGCATAATTACTTCCCTCACACAGGCGCACAAACTCACACACATACACACACTCTTTATGAGCAACAAGGACACACGAGTCGAGGAAGATACGCAAACAAAACCCCGAGTGATGAGAGGACAATGGTGTCCTTGAAGGGTCATTTGCTTCTCTTTGGAAATAATTTCAGCTAATTGTAATTTCTGACAAAGGGACGCCAGAGTTTTGATGCACATGTGCAAATTACGTTTTGGCTGAGGAACTTTCAAAAACTTTCACAACTGCATACCGGAAAGCACGTTAAACAAGATCATAGTTAGTTTATGAATCAGATTGTGTGTAAAATTATATGCATGTAATATTTGTTATGATTGTGATTGTGGGTCAGTCTTGGTGTAAGATGGAACATCCACGTTTTTTATGCCCTGTGGGGGGAAAGGTGTGGAATCAGATGATGTACAATACATTTTACAACTGTTGGTACTTTTATAGGGCTGTAACCATAGAATAGTTTGAGAAAGCACCACAGCTTTACAAGGAATGCTAGTATTGATGTAAAGTTCTCTGCAAGGTGAAACATTTTCTATATAGTCAGCAGTGCTCAAACACGGGAACTCTGCGTACCTGCCCCACAAGAATCTCATGCCATATGAGAGGGGCTGTATTATCTATATACTCCTCAGAAGATCTGTCTCCCTGGTTGATGACAGCCAACTCAGATAGAGATGGGGCCAGGCAGGGACCCGAGCAGCAGGTGTGGCTGGGCTGGGTGGAGGTGGTTGGATGACGGATGGTGCTGATAGGGTGCGAGAGGTGTGAGGCAGGCCGTGTTATCTTCTGAGCAGGCGGCAGGCCTGTCTGTGTGATGTGTGTGCTGTCGTCTCATACTTTATAGCTCTTTTCCTGTCTGGTCTTCATCTCTGGAGTAGCACTCATGCTGCTGAGATGGGATTTGAACCCCCTGTTCTTACTCCATCTCCTTTACACTCTCATCCTCTCCGCTGTTTCCCAGCATCAATTAAATCATTCCAGTTTATTGGGATTGTTAAGGGTGGGGAATTTTCTCCTTGTTATTAGTTTTATTTTTTTAGTTAAAGACATAAAGTAACTATATACCTAAAAGTTTATATAAAATGCAAAAAAGAAATAAATTAATAAAGCAATAAAGCAATAAAGCAAAAAAATAAAGCAAAAGAACAATAATGCAATAAGGACACTGTTAGGCTGCCTCATTCCCTCATTTGCTGACTCAGCAGATCTGTCTCTCTGTAATATATTTGTGAATTCAGTTTCTACAATAGCTGGTAACTTTTAGCAGCCTACCTTCCCCGGATGAGAAACTTCCAATGACTTTCAGAAGGATACTTGGATTGAGGTTTGGAGTTTGATACCTCGGAGCAAACGTAATAAGTCTCAAAATGTATTGACCTGTAATGTAGGGCATACTAAAAAGATTAGACCATGAAAATTAACCTACAAACAAACCTGAACAGGCAGAACCTGGACCGCTGGAGAATTCATCTCAAATGGCCACTGAGGGTTTTGGGGAAATTGTATAACTGAGCTCGTTCTTTATTATAAAATTGATAGCTCTGGCTTTAAATCTGATTGATGAGCTGCGTTCGAATATGGTAAAATCGCCAATATATGCACACCTGTGACTGCAAAGTAACTTTAAACCATTCAAATGGTTATGTCACATGGCAATTGTCAAACGTATATACTGTATGAACTATACAGTATCACAAGAAAAAGGGGTTATTATTATTATTAATACATACTTATCTTGGCATATTTAATTAATGTGTTTACCAATAATATTTGAAACGTTATTATAAAGAGAACATAGTTTTATTTATATTGAACAAATTTAATTTACTATTTTAAACAAATTTATATCTAATATTTACTTTGTTTACACACTGTGACTTGCTTCAGTCATTCTTAAACTATCTACAACTAGTTGGTATAGTTGGTTGGTATTTCTACAACATTTCCACAACATTTTGATTTGGTTGTCCAAACATGTAAACTGCATGTCATGTCTTGGTTACAGCATTTGCTAGATCTTACATGTGGTTTCTACAGAATGTTTTTTAAACATTCTACTGTGTCGTAACCAAACCTTAACCAAAAATCCACACAGTTAACCTAACCTTCCATTCAGAGATGCTGGCTTTCATTCGTTCTTCCTCACTGGACGTTTAAACCTGCCTTCCACTTCTGTGTTATTGTAATGATTAATCTGGCCTCTTGAAATGTTTTGTCAAGTGAATTGATATCCTGTCTTTATGAAAAATCTATTGTGTGTGTGTGTGCATATAAGTGTTTGATGATAACCTGTCCATATGCAGAATGTGTTTCGTACAATTGTTTGTGTGTGTGTGTGTGTATTGGGTTTTGATAAATGTGGGTAATGGACAGTTACAGATCTGCAGTTATGGCTGTTTTCATTTTATTTTCCCCTTCTCTCTCGTTCTTTTTATCTTTCCATTCTCCTTGTCCTGACAGAGACACACGACAGGGAGACGTGTGGCTTTAATGGTCGCAGGAACTGAAGGTGACACGTTCTCCTTGTGTGTCCGTATATAAAGTGTGTGTGTGTGTGTGTGTGTGTGTGTGTACGTGTGTGTGTGTGTGTGTGTGTGTGTGTGTGTGTGTGTGTGTGTA